>JACCPG010000036.1:0-56565 GCA_016069955.1 Drepana arcuata
GTTTAGAAAAACTCATTGGTACAGTCGGGATTCGAACTTGCGACCTTTGCGTCGCAGGCAACTGCTCGAACCACTCGGCCACCACGGCTCTTTGATTTTGAACTGCCCGGAAACCGATTTTTCGTACCAGAGACACAAATAGCCTTTCCAGTTCATTTCAAAAGGATTTTACTACATTTTAACAAACTAAAGTTTCATTTCACGGACTACATAGGGAAACTTGTAATGAATTGTTTTAATCCCAAACTTTAACATATCCAAATTCAGCTGAAAAACTGGAAGAGGCCATATTGGCTATCAGTTGCGGGTTATTTCCGAGCCGGGATTACATGACTAATTGCCAATCAGACCGGAAGTGGCCTCACTTTGAACCGACTAATAACCGAATTTGGACGTATTAATTTTAGACCCTTGAGTTTGTGAGGAAATGTGTTTTGTTCAGAAGCAGTTACTTACACTTTGTTGTTTGAACAAATATAATAACTGTTCTGATTAGACCTTAAATCACCTTTATGTAAATTAACCATAATGTTGGAATTTGTTTTGGCTAATAATTATTCCGACAGCTAACATTCATTCTTTAATAAATAACATCTTTCAAATTAATTACATACATACATACATATAATCACGCCTCTTCCCGTAGGGGTAGGCAGAGACCAATTCTTTCTATTTGCTACGACCCTTACATACTTGTTTCGCTTCGTCCACTTTCATTATTCCCTTCATACACGCTCTTCGGTTTAGGGTACTCTTGACCTGGCCTTTAAATTAATTTGTCCTTAATATCCGAGAAACAACTGCATTTAACATATTCTAAACTGTTTTGCTATATTTTTTTATAAAATACATGCAAGAATCCCCAAGGACTCAGTAATCTGACGCAAGAGCTTTTATGTCTCGTAAAATGTGACGTTGGATATTACCGTCTTCCAAATCTACTGGGGTTTGTCTTTTGAAATATTCAAATTGCTGTTACTTTCAAATAGCAGCTCTAATACAATGATTTATGATATATTTCGATATGACAATAATTTTTGAGATACTATAGAATATATCTCACGCTCTTCCACAAGGGTCTCGAAGGGGCACAAACCCAGATATATATGTTAGGTGCCAATGTGATAAATGGCGAGTCCATGGCTGCTTTTCAAGCACGACTACACATATATCTCTAACTTTCTTCTCAAATTCTCTTATGCAGGTTTCCTCTCGATGTTTTCCTTCACCGTAATGCTCGTGGTGAGACTTATTGCAGTACTTAAGCTCAGAAAACTCATTGGTACAGTCGGGATTCCAACTTGCAATGTTGATGTTGCAGGCAGCTACTCAGACTCCACCATCGCGGCTTATTTTAGACTTATACGATCTCATTAACATTGGTCTTACTGAAATATAAATCTGCAGGTTACCTCTATAAATGTGTAAGCACTTTATTCCCTTGATGACAAGCTGTTACCGCTACACTTGCCACAACATCACACGCACTTTGCCGAGTCTGCAAAAACCTCTTCATACCTGTTTTGAAGAGTCTACAATCATACAGCGCACATCTTTTAGAAATCTTTATACATATATTTCTACTGTACGTGTGTCTGTCACCGAGTTCCTCCTAAACGGCTGGACCGATTTGAATGAAATTTTCTGTGTCTTCAGGTGGATTTTCTGTGGTTCAGGTTCACAATTGGACCCGATAGATGGCGCTACCATCTTATTTTTTCACCCGAGCGAAGCTGGGCGGGACAACTAGTATATATATAAATATATAAAACGGCGATGGACTCGCCATCTGTCACGTTTGTACCTAATATACCTCTGGCGGAAAGTGGGTGTGTGGGTATTATCTATACACCTCTGCCTACCCCTTCGGGGACCCTTGTGGGAAGGCGTGAGGATATATTATTATTATTATTATAAAATGTGTAATACGCTTATCTATAATACCAATAAGTTAATAGTGGTGAGGAAAATTAACGGAATACATTAAAGTATTTAGAGCAGGGATGCTTTCAAATAAGCTTGTACAACAACCTATTTTCCGATTTTAAGAATTCCAAATTAGTTGTATGCATACAGTTTCAATGAGCGGTTGAGTTACACAGCAAAAGTAGGCATACAGAAATGAACCGTAGTATGATACGATTACAGCATAGATTGAAATAATTCCGTAAACAATTTGCTGTCAACGTAATTCAAAGCACCTGTTTCATAACGAATTTACCCAAATTCCAAGGTTTGATAGAACCTTCAACTGTGCTTTATTGTTAAGGGAATCCTCACAAATAATAGAACTCTATTTCCTTCAGCCCTCATGCACTATATACCGGCAAATATAATACAAATTGACATGAATGAACTGATTTATGAGCCAAAGGTGAATGGTAGCTTCAGTTGGTTTCTTACCGCCAACGTTCACATTTATGACGGTCCGATTAATTCATCAAGACACATTGTGCGGTATAACAAAGCTACTTTGTGAAATATTACTAAATGTAGGGACATGTCATTTGACATCCAGCTCCTTGTGTATACCTTGAGGCTTAAAATAGACGAGATTATCTATACAAATAAATAAAATTGGAGTGTCTGTTTGTAATATTAAAATAACCGCTGCTTACTAAATGCATATGGATATATACACGTACATGTAGAAAAATATAATTTTTTACAATTTTTGTCTGTCTATCTGTTCGTCTATCTGTCTGTTTGTTCCGGCTAATATCTGAAACGGCTAGACCGATTTTGACGGGACTTCCACTGGCATATAGCTGATCTAAAAGGAATAATTTAGGCTACTTTAATTTTTGAAACTGAACAATATTTTTTTTTATCAATCCCATGCGGGCAAAGTCGCGGGCACAGCTAGTCAAAAATAAAAAGTAAAATAATTGGAGACTATAGATCTGGATCGTTAATATAAAACCTCAATCCATTTGGACACAATATTCTTTTAGGCCGTGTATGAATCATCCCTTTCCGCCCGTAAAGACCGTCGATTTGTTACACAAATGTAGCACAGAAGCAATCCTGGGATGTGCCGAGTGGATCTGTGACGCAATTAATCAGAATTAGGACAATTCGCAGGATTACCAGGGTTTGGTATGGGCTGTGTGGACTTTGGAGCGGTGACGAATGCAGTACTAGTGAAGGATTAAATACTTATTGTTTGGCGTTACTCCACTTTTTTGCCATTTAACCGTATATTATATTCATAGCATGGGGTCAAAGAGGACGCTGGACGGAAGCAAATGGAAGGAATAGGATCTGATATGGTGACTAAAGCTTATCGCTTACAGTTATGAACCTAATATTAGCGAGATCGGAAGGCCTCCTGCCAGTAAGCACAGTTAAAGGCACTTCCTATGGGGTTCACGCCTCGGCTTAGGGCCTCGCGCGACCTAGAAAGCTGGGCAGAACTGGTGACAAATATAGGCCTACTGCCACTTTATTTATACATGATTGTTTCAGATGTATTGATTTCACTAATTATAGCTTGACTTAATATTGAATTACGCTGGGCAGCGTATGGCCTGCCCACTGGGAATAGAAGAGGTAAATAAAATAAAACACAACTCGAACATTAACAAAAGGGTGATAAATAAAACGTAAACATGAATGTTGGGATCATTCAGGGTGGGAGTTGGGTTAAATTAAATTTTGTCTGACAAATAACCTTTTTTGTTTCCGTAAATTAATTTATAAACAAAAATAACATTTCGTGCACTCGGATGAGAATGAGATTCGATACAATGATAGCGAACTTCCATCGGATATCCGACTGCGAATGAAGAAATTTAAAATGACTAGTCGCATTTACTTTATCGACATATAACTGCGTCACAATTTTTCAACGCAATTCGGTTAAAATATGAATGCCGACTGTGCCAATGATTTTTCTGAACCTAAATACAGTGATTAGCCACACCACGAGCTTTACGGTGAAGGAAAACATCGGGAGGAAACCTGCATACGCCTGCGAAGAAATTCAAAGGCGTATGTATAGTCGTGCTTGAGTAAGGGCGATGGCCGCCATCTGTCACGTTGGCACCTATAATATATTTCTGGCGGAAAGTGGATGTGTGGGAAGGCGCGGCGATATATAATTATATTTAAAATATAAGCAATTAAATTCCCTCATCAAACCGCGAAGCACACGTTAAGAGATATTTCGTATCTTATCAGCCGCTAGCTAAAGCAAGCGTACTTTTATGCTTTACAAACGTCAAACGACCAATTTTCGGGCTATTTCGAATGCATAAAACTTTACGTGCGCCGCAGAATCACAGGCAAACCTAATTTGATCCCTCCTTTTGAACGGTGCACAGACCGAGAACATTTGGATATTACAAGGGAGAAAAGACGAACCAGGTTCCAAGTTACGTTGGCAATTCGAGACGTTGTAACTGTTAATTCTGAGCAGGCAAACCTTTCCTGTAAGCGGGCGGCGCTCATTAAAGAACGCTTAACAACCTCTAGAGTACTCCGACCTTCGTTTCTGCAAAGTTATGGCGAACTGATAAGTTACCAAATGCTTATTGACCCTTATTCCAATTAAACTTGATCGAGATTATATAAATTAGAAATAATTATAAAAGCCACGGTGGCCGAGTGGTTCGAGTAGTTGCCTACAACACAAAGATTGCAAGTTCGAATCCCGACTGTACCAAAGTGTACTTCTGAACGTAAGTACAGTGATTAGTCACACCATGAGCTTTACGGTAAAAGAAACATTGTGAGTATGTATAGTCGTGCTTGAATAACTCGCCATCTGCCACGTTGGCACCTAAAATATATCTCTGGCGGAAAGTGGGTGTGTGTACTACCTATACACCTCTGCCTACCCCTTCGGGGACCCTTTTGGGAAGGCGTAAGGATCGGTATATTATATATGGATGATACTTTACTATATTATTATATGTGGAAGGAGTTATTTGAAATGGTAACCTTACCTAACCTTACTGAATTACTGACATCTGTGCAAGTAGCCAATCACCATCTCGTCTCATCTTATCTGACCTATGACATATCTAGGTAACCGCTATCTAAAGTCGGTAGTCATTTCACGAACACTCGAGGAAGTGATATTATTATTCTGATATATATGTTAGTCCGTAAGGTATTTATGTGATATAGCTATATATTTTAGGATAACGTATATATTATATGGGCCCTTTAAATTGTTACATCTATTTTAATATGTTGCCTGAAATAAAATGGTTTATTATTATTATTTCGTGTAAAGATCGTCAGGATCTCATATATTTTGTAATTGTTGAATCTGTAAAGAATGCCTTGACTTTCGTTCGTTTTTACATCGGTTATACGCTTGTTGATTTCTAACACACGCGTATTGGCCGTTTTCACACGTTTTGTTTACTTTGCTTAAACGGATGTCGGTCACTCTCGGCTGGGGGGAGGCAAAAGGGTCGATCAACATTTTATATTATAACCAACGTTTCATACGATAGGTATTATTTCAATATTCGACGACCGTCTGGTCTAGTGGTTAGAGCTCCTGACTGCGAAACTTGAGGTCGCGGGTTCGAATCCCACTGAGGGCAGATATTTGTGTGATGAAAACGAGTATTTGTACCTTAGTCTTGGATGTCCTATGTATTTATGTATATATCTATCTATATAAGTAAATATATCGTTGTCTAGTTACCATAACACAAGCTTTGCTTACTTGGGACTATGGCAATTTGTGTGGAATTGTCCAAGGTATTTATTTTATTTAAAATCATTGACATTGTGTGAAATTCGAAAATTTTAATCAAATCAAAATATTTTTATTTCACATAGGCCCAGGTGGGCACTTATAAAACGTCGAAAAAGGTGCACGGTTCAGGTTGGTCGTTTCGATGGAGAAGAACCGGCAAGAAACTCCATTACTCTTTTCAAATCGTTAGTTATAAAATAATAATATTATTATGTTACAGCAATAGTATTTAAGTATGGGGGACAGAGAATTGAATACAGAATTCAGAACCTTGTACTTAATATAACATATCGTCACGCCTTCCCACAAGGATCCCCGAATGGGTGTACCCACATACCCGCTTTCCCCCAAAAATATATTTTGGATTCAAACGTGATAGATGGCGAGTCCATCGCCGTTACTCAAGCTCAGCTGTACATACGTCTTTGAATTTCTTCTCAAACGTTTGCAGGTTTTTCTTTCGATGTTTTCTTACACCGTAAAGTTTGTGGTGTGACTAATGACTGTAGATACTTAAGTTTAGAAAAACTCATTGGTACAGTCAGGATTCGAACTTGAAATCTTTGCATTACCGGCAACTACTTGAACTACTCGGACACCACGGCCGCCACTATGTATATTATAATACATATATCTATTTGATAGCGAACGTATCTTGGCGCAAGTAACTATAGACAGGAATTACCGAACAAAGAGAAATTTCCAAGCCATTTAGCCTTTGACCCAAATCAAATAAATCTATATTGTTATAAGTCCTACTTAGGCCCTTGCACCGTCAAGGCGGGAGCCCGTACTTAAGAAACTCAACTTAAGAAACTTAAATGAAACCTAATTGGACCGTAAATTTAAAGCCAATAGACTTTGGCGAATATTTAATCCCGAAACATCCAAGCGTCATTAATCTTACAACAGGGATGGATTGAGGCAGATTTTTACATCAGAAAAAGGTCTTATACTTACGAGTATTTTGGACATGTACGGTAAAATAATATTTATAAAAATATTTTTTTTTCACCATTAGAAAGCTACATGTTAACCAAGTAAAATAAAATTTTCGCTTGTTTGCTGAAAAAATACTATTAATAAAATTTAAATTGTACACAAGAGAAACTGCGGGGTGCAGCCACTTAGAATTATAATTATGAGAGGTAGGGCATAACGGGTTTCCCGTTCGAATTTGGAGCTGCCCGACTGGGGCAGGACCTCCACCTTATAGAAGTCCGTAGCCAAATAACACATTTTTTTGTGTTTTGTTCCTACGCGGTGAATAAGGTTTTCAGTAATGAGCTCCTTGGGGTGGGGGGAGGATTGTTATATTGTGTTGGCAGCTGAGGGATTAGTCCCATTGCGCGGTCAATACAGTATAACTCTCCGAATACAGAGTGGCAACGCGCAAGTGATACTTCGGTATTGTAAGCGTAAATAGGCTGCGGTAACCATTTTTCATCAGGTTGGCCCGTATGCTTGTTAGCCACTATAGATGTATAAAAAGAAATGAAAGCTATTTCGTAATATTAAAATAAATCTTAGCCCAAGTTACACTGCTGCCACGGTCACCTACACCCTCCACTTGTAACATCTGTAAAAAACTGATTAGATTAAAACATGGATACTAAAAAGTTGTTGCATCTTGAAAGCTTTTCCAACTTTGAAGACCATTAACCCTAAATTAGCCACATAACTCAGAACGATAGAAGGGGTGGAAACCCCAATGGGTTTACACAAATATTGCACAGAACCCATTGCGAAATTTGTTGCTCCTGGTATGCCATCTCGGGTAAATTTAACAAGGCTATAGACATGCAACTAGCAGACCCGACCACGCGTCGCTGTGGCTAAGGTTTTTGTTACATTTCATTGTAAATATAAAAATAAATACTTACTCAATCCAGTCAACAGATATCGCCATCTGTTAGAATCGTTTGGAGCTGACTTGAACAGATAATTGTGACTGTCAAATAATAAGCAAATGATTTGCAATAATATTGCGGCTATAAATTGAACTCTAAGCTATCCTATCCTTCAAGTTGGATCAAACTGCACATGGTGTGCAAATTTGATGGAAATCGGTTTAGTAGTTGGAGAGCCCATTGCGGCCAACAACGTGCAATTTATATATATCAAGATGAATTTTAACAGCATGAACAGACAGCTAGGTCGATTTAATTCCAATATGGTGGGAGACATGCGAAACTAAAATGGCGTTACAATATGCGGTCACTGGACCAACACTGCTGTAGGCAGGCCAGCACTGGCCGCTGTGCTGGTCATCAATGCCACGAAGCTTCAACATTGGTTACATACTTTCCTCCCAAAGAATAAAAAAAGGAGGAAAAGGATCAGTGAAAAAAACTATAATTCTGTACAGGACTATTTTAAGAAAAAATAAAGGAAAGTTTGATTTTAAAATGATAAGTTCTTCTAAAAATATTGTATTTAGTTACGTGGTATCTATGTATATAAATACCTACCTACGGAAACATTCGCATGCCAATATTTCGTGGCCGATCGCGCAATTCAATCATTAAGCAATCATCATTGAAACATCACATTATGTAACAATTATGTATGAAGAGACTAATGAATGTGGACGAAGCGAAAGAGGTATGTAAGTCTAGAGAGAACTGGCGCTCTATACTCTCTGTCTACCCCGTTAGGGACCTGGCGTGATGATATGTATGTATGTAACAATTAATGTGCGTGTTTGTCACTGTACTCCTCCTTAATGGCTGGACCGATTTTAATGAAATTCTGTGTGCCTTCAGGTATATTCGAGAATTGGACCCGATAGGTGGCGCTGCGATTGTGTTTCAGGAAATTTTACTTTTTCCCCCGGGCGAAGCTGGGCGGGATAACTAGTTATATTGTATATTGGGTAGAGTTGTTGTCGTAAGCCGCGGATGACCCCCATTCTTTGAGCACAACCAATCCAAGTTAACTTCTGGTTACACTTCCATTTGCGTGGTGGCGTGTTCATAATTTAGTGCGTGCTGTAGTATCACTAAGTGTGAAGCAGAATTAGCGATATAACTTCTTAATCCTCGTTAATTATACCTACTATACAACAACTTCGAACTCTCAACAAGTACGGGAAACGCTAAAGATCAGAATCAAGCTGAAAATGTTAGACTTTCATTATTCTCGCCGTTAATAGAAGCAATAACAATTACCTGCAATGTGTATCGTTTACCGTTGAGCCAAGGGAGAAGGTGAGAGCGGGTTCGAAAACAAGTCGCAAAATCTTTAGTACTTACTATATATAAAAATCTATGTTTGTCTGTATGTCTGTATGTATGTAAACGGCTGGACCGATATGAAATGTAATAAAATTGTCTGTTTCTTCAGGTTGATTAGAGAATGGCTTAGATCCAAAATTGGACCCGATTGCGCCACTGGATCGGAGGCTTTTATTTTGTCACCCAAGCGAAGCTGAGCGGGGCAAGTAGTATGTTACAAGACAAAGTTCGTCGCTGCGTCTGATCGTTCTGTCGTGCGGTTTTCACCAATAGGTACAGTGATTCTAGAGGAAGGTTTATATGTATAGTTCGTAGATTCAAACTGCACTTCGTAGGTTCCGAGAAGCAATTCTGCAGGCGCAAGCAACATCGCTTTTGACCAGATTTACTTTAAGGACAGGAGAAAAGGTGGCATGAGAAGCCAAGAAAGCACATGCTTGCAGCATTTTTTGTGATGGAAATCTGGATCATATGGACACACACACAGGCGTGAATGAAGGCGTGATTGTAAAGATAAAGAAAGGCATGTTACGTTGGCTTGGACACATAGAAAGGATTGAAACAGATACACAACGCAAAAGTATGTGCAAGAAGAGGCAGAGGACGACCACGTTCCAACCTAGATCAAATCGATTGGACGCTCAAGGACGGGAACGTCAAGAGTACTCGAAACCGACGAGCATGAATGAAGAGACAGATGAATGCGGACGAAGCGAAAGATGTAATGTAAGTCTAGAGATAACTGGCGCTCTATACTCTCTACCTACCCCATTAGGGACTTGGCGTGATGATATGTATGTATTTTTCACTTTTTCTTTTTTTGACTTGTATCACTAGCTCCACCTGCCTGCAGGAATCCATATACCCTCCTATGACTTCACCCAGCCCTGATACTCCCAGCCGTACTTAATTACTTTCAAACTAAGCTAAAGTAGAAAAATAAAGGCTACTAAAGGATGCGATGAAACTTGATTTTATACTTTATATTATTATTTTATGTATTTACATTCTACTCAGGCACCATTCTGACACAAATTTTGCATTTTCATTTTACTATTACTAATGAGGCTACCAATGTTATTTATAGAGAGCAGCTTTGTACAGAGACAATAATTGAATTAATGTTCAAGTTCGGAAAAGTCATTGCTACAATCGGGATTTGAACAATTACAATTGGGATTAACGGCTCTAATTCAATAAAAAAAACATATATTTCAGTACCTATATAGGAAATTTTACGCGAGCGATACCGCGGGGGACTATCTAGTAATATAATAATGAATACTTACTACAGAGCTATTTCGAATCAGCTATTTGTAAAAGCAAAGGTCGTATTGACTAGTCTCTCCAATAGCTAAAATAGAAATAAACTTATTTGCGATATCACGCAAATAACACTCGCGGTATGAATGCTAATTATTACAAGCAATTTCTAAGAGACGATATCAAACCTCATCCGAAGATCTCCATCGGGATAAGCGAAACCACGTACATTGAATAAAATCCATTCCAAATTACATAACTGAGGGTTTTATCTCCAGATCTACGAGTGCTATCATTATCATCTGCCGCCATTGTCCCTCCAATAATTGGTTCCGGGAATCGAACCCGTGGCCCGGTAATTCAATTACAATAACGTTATTATTGTCCGCTGAATCAATGATCATTTGCCAAAAGGGGACCGAGATGAATATTTGGCGCAGGGGTTTTTTGCTTTGACAAAATTTTCTGTAGCAAGGGGAGGCTTCCAATGAAAACGACTATTTATACAGAAGGCTTTCATGGACGTCATTGTTTTTCAATTACCGCTCGGTACTTACAAATTTGAATTGTTGATTATAACAGCTGTAGTATAAATATATCTTAGCGTAATAAAATTTTTCATGAAAAGGTAAAATTTGGTTACCTTTTTTAATATGTAACGCCGTGGTGGCCGACTGGTTCGAGCAGTCGCCTGCAACACAAAGATTGCAAGTTCCAATCCTGATTGTACCAATGACTTTTTCTGAACTTATGTACGGGGATTAGTCACACCACGAGCTTTACGGTGAAAGAAAACATCGAAAGGAAACCTGCATACGCTTGAGAAGACATTCAAAGGCGTATGAATAGTCGTGCTTGAGTAACGGCGACGGACTCGCCATCTGTTACGTTGGCATTACGTATATCTCTGGCGGAAAGTGGGTGTGGGTACTACCTATACACCCCTGCCTACCCCTTCGGGACCTTATATCTTCACGCTTCCCCATACGGTACCCCGAAGAGATAAGTACCTAGTGTATTAGATCCTCATTTGCGCGATCATTTAGAGGTGCCAACATGACCGATGGCGAGTCACACGTCTACAATACATATATCTTTAATTGGTTCTTCACCGAAAGCTGGTATGATCATAGTACATATTTATTAAGTTCAGAAAAACTGATACAGTCGGAACTCGACTTGCAATATTTGCGCTGCAGGCGACTACTCGAATCACTTGGCCACCACGGCTCTTGAACGAAGCAGACTTCGTTATTTAAATTCGAGAGATCGAGATTTAAGAGAGGTAGAGCAAAACGGGTTTCCCGTTCGAATTTGGAACTGCCTGAAAGTTAGAAATCCGTAGCCAAATAACTAAATATGTTTTGTTGTGTTCCTACGCGATGACTAAGGTTACCAATAATGAGCTGGGGAGGGGGGAGGATTGTGATTGGAGGACTCCTTGGGGACGGTATAAATCTCCGAATACAGAGGCAACGCACAAGTGATACTTCGGTATCGTCAGCGTAAATATCAGCATATGGCCCAGTATGCTTGTTTTCAACTCTAGTTCTTGTTGTACAAAAAAAAAATAATTAACAAATTCCAAATACGATTAAATAGCAAGACAACAACACATACCCTTGTAGAAAACTGTGCTACTAATATATAAAAGTATAAATGAAAGTTGGAAGGGGTAGACCTAGGCGGACGTTTCTAGACCAAATTAGGGACGTCTTGAAAAAGGCCTGGTCAAGAGTACCCTAAACCGAAGTGCATGTATGAAGAGAATAAAAGAGTGGACGAAGCGAAAGAAGTATGTAAGGATCGTAGCAAGTGGAAAGAAGTGGTCTCTGTCTACCCCTACGGGAAAGAGGCGTGATTATATGTATGTATTTATTTATATTTATTTTATTGGGGAGTTTGTTTCGCCGTTTCTTCTCCTGGCAGGTATTTTTTCTTGGAAACGGTGGTAACTTTAGTCTATATTAAATGTGACGTTCAATAAGTGTTCCCTGTGTCCCTTACGTTGAATAAAATATTTTGATTTTGATTTTGATTTTATAAAGTGTTATTTCACTATGAAATATTTCCTAATATAAGGAAACGCTGGCACAGCTTCAATATTCATTACCAATTCCCATAGCCATGCGAGAGGCGGTAAATCCATCGGACAAAAGCGTTCACACTATCCTTGCTATAAATCTATACGTTGTACATTTTCGCGTACATTTTTCCCGAGTCTTGATTATATTCAAACGGCGAGGCACGGGACGCATATTTCATTTTAACCGCCCGTCGATAACTGCGGTGAAATACGAGGGTTACCCAGCCTCGGGGTCCAATGTACCGTGCGAGCGCTCAAGACATTTCACGGTTGAGTTTTTGAGAATGTATGTACTCATGAACAGGTTAGCTTTAGTGGGAGCTGAGTAACAACTGATCTCGTTTAAAGTAGGTACTGCAGACAAGTAATATCCGACCAAATATATGTACGTGTATAATGCTGCCAAGTTGAGACACATTATATTGCTCGCACTGTCAAAAAATATCAGATCTAATGTAGAGCCAAGCTTCAAACTATACACGCCCGAACTTCACAAAGAGTTTGTGAAGTTACATCTTAGTAAAATTCGTGGCGTGACCGTTTTCCTACTGCCATATGGGTGTAGGGAAAAAGTAATTCATTGTTCATTACTTGTTTATATAATCTATGTTTTCATTCTCATTTTGGGTACTATAATAATATAATATAATATATCCTCACGCCTTCCCACACGGGTCCCCGAAGGGGTAGGCAGAGGTGTATAGGTAATACCCACACACCCACTTTCCGCCAGAGGCATATTAGGTGCCAACGTGACAGATGGCGAGTCCATCGCCGTTCCTCAAGCACGACTATACATACGTATTTGAATTTCTTACAAGGGTCCCCGAAGGGGTAAGCAGAGGTGTATAGGTAATACCCACACACCCACTTTCCGCCAGAGATATATCAGGTGCCAACGTGACTGGTGGCGAGTCCGTCGCCGATACTCGTTTGGGTACTATAGATAGATAATTTTATTTATATAAAAAATACGAAAGTAGAAAATGTTCAGCCGCAAGATTTGGACTTTCTCAGACAGGGCTCTTTCTCGGACAGCCCTGTCTGAGAAAGTCCAAATCTATACAATATTTTTGTATTATCATCAAAAAAAATTTTCAGGTACAAATATGTTTCGTAATTTTGTTATGGCGATATTCAAAGTGCCTTCACTTTGCGGTATACGTTCCATATTTCGTTAAAAAATACGTCCAAAAAGGAATACACGATGTAGGATTGGATAAAAAATTACCTTCCGCATAAAATGAACGCTTAGTTTAAAATTCAAATTTGGGACGTCTACACGACGAGCGCGCTCAGTCGATTTAGGTGCAAATACGGCCGAGTGGGAGAGTCGTCCTGCGCTGGACATTTGCTATGGTAATGAGGCACACTCGCTTGTGGTCGGGTAATTCTATTCATGAACCTACAATAGACTGAATGCACTGTACAAATAGCGAATTACGCTCGCACCGAATAAAAGATAATGTGGACCGTTTAGTTTTTTCGCAGCCACAATATGTTCATTT
Organism: Drepana arcuata; assembly: GCA_016069955.1. Taxonomy (NCBI): domain Eukaryota; kingdom Metazoa; phylum Arthropoda; class Insecta; order Lepidoptera; family Drepanidae; genus Drepana; species Drepana arcuata. The sequence continues at coordinate 13,813 of JACCPG010000036.1, forward strand.
GCATAAGCGAAGCTTGCATTGCCTGCGTCGGCGTCCATTCTGTTGCTCACGTACAATGCTGGCGCGTATTCGTTAATACTAAGTTGCAGCTACTATTTTGTGACTTTATAAAATAAAAGTTGTGTATTTCAGAATTAAATTAATGAGGTGGAGGGCTCAGCGAATAAGAACGTGGCTAGGCCGTCAGCTTTCTTGGCACTATTCCATGTGACTTGTATATCATACATACATATCATCACGCCGAGTCCCTAACCGGGTAAGTGGAGAGAGTAGAGCGTCAGACATTAATTTTTATTATATATAATATATATATATATCCTCACGCCTTCCCACAAGGGTCCCCGAAGGGGTAGGCAGAGGTGTATAGGTAATGCCCACACACCCACTTTCCGCCAGAGGTATATTAGGTGCCAACGTAATAATATAATGTAATAATAATTAAGAAATTATAATAATTATAATTATGGAAGCCGTGGTGGCCTATTGGTTCGAGCAGTTGCCTGCGACGCAAAGGTCGCAAGTTCGAATCCCGACTGTACCAAAGAGTTTTTCTGAACTTAAGTACAGTGATTAGTCACACCACGAGCTTTACGGTAAAGGAAAACATCGAGAGGAAACCTGCATACGTCTGAGAAGAAATTCAAAGGCGTATGTATAGTCGTACTGGAGTAACAGCGATGGACTCGCCATCTGTCACGTTGTAACCTAATATACCTCTGGCGGAAAGTGGGTGTGTGGGTATTACCTATACACCTCTGCCTACCCCTTCGGGGACCCTTGTGGGAAGGCGTGAGGATAATATTATTTTTATTATATTATTATTATTCTCCATCAAAAACAACTTACCAAGTCTTAACATTAACCATATATTTCCAAATAAAGTAGATTTTTGTTAATTAAATGACCTGTTTATATTTTCTGAAATAAACCTAAATAGAGCATACACCTCAATGAATATCTCTCTATTCTCTCTGCCTGCTCTGCAAAATGTTAGTATCATATTGTTGTGTATAACACATTCCAATTGCACAACAATAATCTAACCAACACTTAAGGATGGGTAACTGAAGCCGAGAATGTATGAAGAGGCTGATAAATGTGGACGAAGCGAAAAAAGTCTGTAAGCCTAGAGAACTTGTGCACCATCTCTGTAGCTACTCCGTGAGGGACTCAAGGTGATGCTATGCATATTTATGTCTAGTCCCTCGAAAGTCATCCTCAGTGAGATATTCAATTAAAACTAGATATCAAATAATGCTGGGAGCTTATCGGTGAACTACATAACAGATTTGAATGAACTTTAATCTGTAGACAATGATTTGCGCCTACAGCTTTCTGGAACGGCTGAAGTGAGTGAATAGGCATTTAGGAGCCGGGCCCTTTGTGCTCTATAATTAACTTCCTTTAACTTAAATTGATTTGCATTTTCGGGCTACTTCATACGCGCGGAATCCTTTGTGATATTTGTTTAAAAATTGCTTGACTCATCCTTATCTTTGTGGTAAAGTGGCGAAAAGGCCTGGCTGTCCACCGTAGTCACAGTAGGTTGGCAATAACTGAGTATCTATCATACAGTACGAGAAAGTGTCACTCTTCTAAAACGCGGCCATTGTATCTCTAGATCTTGCTATCTTTGTTACACTTATTTTGTTTTATGTGTGTTTTGTACTTAAGTACTATTGCTGTAACATAATAATATTGTTATTGTATACCTAATGATTTGAAAAAAGTAACCATGGAGTTTCACGCCAAGTCCCTAACGGGGTAGGCAGAGAGTATAGAGCGCCAGTTCTCTCTAGACTTACATACCTCTTTCGCTTCGTCCACATTCATCAGTCTCTTCATACATGCTCGTCGGTTTCGAGTACTCTTAACGTTCCCGTCCTTGAGAGTCCGATCGATTTGATCCAGGTAGTTGGAACGTGGCCTTCCTCTGCCTCTTCTTGCACACACTTTTGCTTTTTATATCTGTTTCGTCAATCTTTCTTCACTCATCCTTTCTATGTGTCCAAACCAACGTAATGTTACGGGCTGGGGTTCGGGATAATTTAATGATAGCCGGTTATTATACTTAAACGACACTTTATTCTTTACACAGAATAATTCCGGAAACTTGTACAATAAATCCGTACACTTCACTACAATTCTATTCACTATAACACTGATCACTACAACACAGTACTAGTACAACACAGTAAACCCTAGGTACTGATACACTTCTACTCTGTGTACACTACAACACAGTAACAGTAGAACACAGTAAACACTAGACACTGATACACTTCTACACTGTGTACACTACAACACAGTAACAGCAGAACACAGTAAACGCTAGACACTGAAACACTTCACTAATACTGTAACACTCACTATAGTCACCGATAAAACACTTGTGATCACTCGCACTGAACTCAACTCACTAACTCTAACTCAGACTGACTCACTGACTGACTCGCTCAGACTCAACTCTCTAAACTGACTCGCTCAGACTCACTTAACTACTCGCTCAGACTTAACTGACTCACTTAACGAACTCGCTCAGACTGCCCGTGCCCATCGGATACCGCCTTATATATGGCACCGGCACGATATACTAGATATCGGTGGAAGGCTCTAGACTGCCATTAAGATGTTCGTAGAATTGTCGTGTGAATGCATCCGCAGAACAATGGCCGGGCGACGAAAACAACTTGTTTACGTCCTTTCTTAATTGCCTCCTTTTGTCTATATTTCCGGCTAAATGTTGTTGTTTGGCATGACTTTCACACGGCAAGCCCTCCAGAACCTTTCATCGTAACACTGCCCCCTCCTTAGACATGCTCGTCCCGAGCATCGTTAGATCCATGGTAGCGCGCCAATCGATCGACGTGGACGACCTTCGGAGCTTCGTAGGTACTCCTTTCTTCCGTACTGGATGGTGAAGCCACACCAGGGATCCCCTGCCGAATCCAGGATTGTTGATGTTTCCGTCATAGCGATTCTTCATCTTTTCAGACATCCGTTGACCGTATTGCCTCTTGTGACCGCAGAAGCCGTTCATTCTCATGCGCCCATCACCAGCATAATCCATCACAGAAATTAGAGATTTCGGTATTCTTAGGGCTCCTCCAAAACCAGCAAGCCTCCTCGTAGTCCTGGGCTCTAACTTGGTCCTGTCCAGACTTGCTCTATCTGGACAATTAAACTGCAGGAGGCCCTTTTCTTTGACTGCCGTAATTTCTTTTCCAACATGAACAGTCAGCTCCTTATAAAGATGGGTTTGTTCCACTTTGTTGCACTTCAGCTGCTCTTGAAGTTGCACTTGCTCTTCCCGGAGTTGCACTTGCTCTTCCCGAAGTTGCACTTGCTCTTCCTGCAGTCGCACTTGCTCTTCCTGACATCGCACTTGCTCTTCCTGACATCGCAATTGCTCTTCCTGACATCGCACTTGATCTTCCTGAAGTTGCACTTGTTCTACCTGACGTCGAACTTGCTCTTCCTGATGTTGTCCTTGCTCTTCCTGACGTCGCACTTGCTTTTCCAGACTTCGCACTTGCACTTCCTGATCGCACCTCTCCTGCTCTAGAAGCTGTTGTGTCTGCTCCTCTTGACATCGCACTTGCTCTTCCTGAAATTGCACTTGCTCTTCCTGAAGTTGCACTTGCTCTTCCTGAAGTTGCACTTGCTCTTCCTGACGTCGCACTTGCTCTTCCGGACGTCGCACTTGCACTTCCTGATCGCACATCACCTGATCTAGAGGCTGTTGTGTCTGCTTTTCCTGACTTCGCATTTGTATTTCCTTGTCGTGCCTCAGTTGCTCTTGAAGCTGTCCTGTCAGCTCTTCCTGACATCGCTCTTGCTCTTCTTGAAGTCGCACTTGATCTTCCCGAAGTTGTACTTGCTCTTCCTGAAGTAGCACTTGCTCTTCCTGAAGTAGCACTTGCTCTTCCTTATCGCACTTCAGCAGCTCTAGAAGCTGTTGTATCTGTTCTTTCTGACGTTCTTCCTGACGTCGTCTCTGCTCTTCCTGACGTTCTTCCTGACGTCGCCACTGCTCATCCTGACGTCGCCACTGCTCATCCTGACATCGCCACTGCTCTTCCTGACGTTCTTTCTGACGTCGCCACTGCTCATCCAGACATCGCCACTGCTCTTCCTGACGTTCTTTCTGACGTCGCCACTGCTCTTCCTGACGTTCTTTCTGACGTCGCCACTGCTCTTCCTGACGTTCTTTCTGACGTCGCCACTGCTCTTCCTGACGTTCTTTCTGACGTCGCCACTGCTCTTCCTGACGTCGCTCCATCCCCTGCAGCAACGCTATGAGCTCAGCTATGTCGATGGTAGCCGACACTTGAGGATTCATTGGCGGTGCATTCCCAGCATCGCCAGTGGCCGTCGGCTCCGCAGTCTGCTGCTCTTGCTGCATTGCTTGAGTTGGACCCGGAGTGTCGTCTTTTGGTAGAACCGGCATAATTATCCCTCACTTCTGACACCAATTGTTACGAGCTGGGGTTCGGGATAATTTAATGATAGCCGGTTGATACACTTAAACGACACTTTATTCTATACACAGAATAATTCCGGAAGCTTGTACAATAAATCCGTACACTTCGCTACAATTCTATTCACTATAACACTGATCACTACAACACAGTACTAGTAAAACACAGTAAACCCTAGGTACTGAAACACTTCTACTCTGTATACACTACAACACAGTAACAGTAGAACACAGTAAACACTAGACACTGATACCTTCTACTCTGTGTACACTACAACACAGTAACAGTAGAACACAGTAAACACTAGACACTGATACACTTCTACTCTGTGTACACTACAACACAGTAGCAGTAGAACACAGTAAACACTAGGCACTGAAACACTTCTACTCTGTGTACACTACAACACAGTAACAGTAGAACACAGTAACAGTAGAACACAGTAAACACTAGGCACTGAAACACTTCACTAATACTGTAACACTCACTATAGTCACCGATAAAACACTTGTGATCACTCGCACTGAACTCAACTCACTAACTCTAACTCAGACTGACTCACTGACTGACTCGCTCAGACTCCCCGTGCCCATCGGATACCGCCTTATATATGGCACCGGCACGATATACTAGATATCGGTGGAAGGCTCTAGACTGCCATTAAGATGTTCGTAGAATTGCCGTGTGAATGCATCCGCAAGAACAATGGCCGGGCGACGAAAACAACTTGTTTACGTCCTTTCTTAATTGCCTCCTTTTGTCTATATTTCCTGCTAAGTGTTGTTGTTTCGCATGGCTTTCACACGGCAAGACCTCCAGAACCTTCCATCGTAACATTACGTTGAGCCGTTCTAGTTGAGTGACAAACATCCTCACAAACTTTGCATTTACCTGATATACCTCTGGCGGAAAGTGGGTGTGTGGGTATTACCTATACACCTCTCCCTACCCCTTCGGGGACCCTTGTGGGAAGGCGTGAGGATATATTATAATATGTATTAATATATCCTTCTGGAGTTTATTTTTATTCAAGTTTTAAACGAACAGACGAGAGGAAAATGTATATGGTTGGAAATAAGCAACCAATTCCGCTTTTAAATAAGCCATACCGAACAACTTTCCGTTTTATCCCATTTCTGTTATGGACCCAATAAAACTTTTCTCCAAGGGCTTTGTATATCAATTTAAATGAACAAAGTTGGCCGTCTATGTCCCACGTTTTATGTGTTCTCCTTTTACGTTCCGATCCGATTTCGCATTCTGAGTCCTGTTCCAAAGATGTGGGTTTTATGGACATGACAGGCTGTCGTATGTACTAGGTAACATACAAGATTAAGCTTATAAGCTTGAACATTTTGGATAGTATACGTGATAAGTAAATCATGCCTTTTATCTTGACTACATTAGATAGAGTTTGCATTCAAAATCAAAGTATTTTATTCAACGTAAGGGACACAGGGAATATTTGTTGAACGTCACACGCTATTAAATAAAAAACTAAAGTTACCACCGTTTGCAAGATAAAAACTTGTCGGGAGAAGAAACGGTGAAACAAATTTCCCGGTTTTCTTTTTTTACATTAGTTCCTTTTTCAATAGATGATGAAAAATATTAAACTTACAAATAAACTTATAAAAGGAAAAATTCATGGCCATGCGTGGTTATCATTCAAATAATCTGATGTTGTGTAATATAAGCTTTTTGAATAAATTTACGTTTAATGACTGCTTTAAACTCATCAAAAGGTAATTAAATTATTTTTCCATGAATTGGTCTCGCCAATGTTCGCTTCAACAGCACAGCTCAACTCAAAGTCTCATCAAAGACTCGTAAGCTCAATTCCTGTCGTATTTTGAAGACTTATCAAACTTAGAATTGTGTGACTGCGGCATTTTGTAGCGAGCGAACTCACCCCCAGTTATACGAAGTCAAAACTTCTAGAAACTTATTATGCCGCAAAAGTGGGAATCGTCTGTCCCATATGACTATAGCACAGGACGTATTCTTCTCAATGAGATGGACAACATAAGATTTATATCTCCAGTATTGAAGCTGAAGACTACGACACCTCACGCCCTTGGAGTCACAAAAAAAACTACTAATATGTACATATCCAGTAGGCAACGTGCCTAGATGTATTTATTACGCCTGAATCAACTGACAGACTCGCCATCGCCACGTTGAAACCTAAATAGGCTCCGGTCAGAGGGTGTCTGGGTGAAAAGATTTAGATTTTAGACTGTAACAGCTTTGCCTAATCCTTGGATACGCTTGTAGGAACACCTATTATAGAATATGTATAGTATACTGATATTTTAAAGAGACAAAGTTTGTTTGTTTGAACGTAACTAATCCGATTTGTTTTTTTTTTATTTGTTTGTAATAAAGTTGTTTCTCATAAATATGTACGTTTGTATAAATAAATAGCATTAGATAGCTTATTTATTAAGAAAGGTATTTTTTTTACGTTACTATCCAAGGGAGCGGAGCAGTGATCGTGATACTTATATTCACAGCTATATACGAGAGGTAGGCAGAGGTGTACACACCTTTCTGTTCGCCTGAGAAATATTTCGTAATTTTTCAGGCTTGAAGTACCTATATACGTCTTAGAACTTGTTCTCAACAGTTTGCAGGTTTTTTCTCGATGCTTCCTTTACCGTCAAGATTGTGATTATCCATTCAGAAACACTAACGGTACAGTCGGTATTGGAACTTGCTATTGGTGTGCTGCAGGAGACTGCTCGAGCACTTCGGCTGCCAGGGCACTTCGTAAAAATGTCCTATACAAATTACCGCGGGAGAACCCTAGAGGCATAGTTAGTTAAATATCTATGTATAACATATTATTTATAACACTATCACAAATAGATAAGGTATTATTTTTAGACTGTATGACACTGATGAATGTGTACGAAGCGAAATAGGTATGTAAGTCTAGAGAGAACTGACGCTCTATACTGTCTGCCTACCCCGTTAGGGACTCGGTGTGATGGTATGATGATGATAATTATTTTGAAACTAAAAATATATTACGAACTAATTTAAGTGAAATATATTATCTATAAATATCAGTTACAAGAAATTAAGCTATCAAACTGCACTCAGGAACTGTAATATGTATTATTTAAGCGTAAACAATATCAGGGTTGACTAGGGCGCAGTTAACCTTCGTACTTCAGGTGTGCCTCGACAATTACTTTAATGAACTTGTTATTAGGGGTGCTACCAACAAGCTGGGAAATAGATTTTGTTACTTCTGTGTTAATTTCTTGACTTTAATTTGCGACCTATGTTTCGACCACCACGAATTTTTGTATAATAATAAAAAGCCGTGGTGGTCGAATGGTTCAAGTAGTTGCCTGCGACACAAAGATCGCAAGTTCGAATCCCGACTGTACTAATGAGTTTTTCTGAACTTAAGTAGAGTGATTAGTCACACCACGAGCTATACGTTTGAGAAGCAATTCGAAGGCGTATGGTATAGTCGTGTTTGAGTAACGGCGATGGACTCGCCATCTGTCACGTGGCACCTTTCATATATCGCTAGCGGAAGATGAGTGTGTGGGTACTACCTACACACTTCTGCCTACCCCTTTGGGGACCCTTAGGGGAAGGCTGGATGATGAAATTATTGTATTATTTCATGTTATTATTATAATAACATGAAATAATACAATAATTTTTAAGTTATATTTTTTTCCATATTCGCACATCCCTATTGAGATTCAAGTCACGTACGTCACATGAGTCGATTGGCTCAATAGTTCATTACTTACGTCAGGTGAGCCGGGCTCTGTAATATTCGTTGACGTGCCTATACGAGGAGCAGCGGTCCAGTTATTCTGGGCACGTTGAGCGCGCAGATGATGTGAGAAAGAGGCGACGGCCAACATTGGGTTTAATTTTTTACGGCAGCAGGTGCGTCATTTCATTGTCAGGGTTCCATATTCGAAAAAATTAAAGGAAATTCTCATGTTTTCCTTTTAGTATATGACTTTGTCGAGGAAATCAAAATCAACATGTATATATCCTCACGCCTTCCCACAAGGGTCCCCGAAGGGGTAGACAGAGGTGTATAGGTAGTACCCACACACTCTCCTTCCGCCAGCGATATATGATAGGTGCCAACGTGACAGATGGCGAGTCCATCGCCGTTACTCAAGCACGACTATACCATACGCCTTCGAATTGCTTCTCAAACATAAAGCTCGTGGTGTGACTAATCACTGTACTTAAGTTCAGAAAAACTCATTGGTACAGTCGGGATTCGAACTTGCGACCTTTGCGTCGCAGGCAACTGCTCGAACCACTCGGCCACCACGGTTCTTATTAGTATTTTTTTTAGAATGATATACATATCCCGGGACAGGCAGGGAGAAATAGAGCACCTGTCTTCGTTAGATCTCCGACCGCCTTATCACCTGCTCATTCGTGTACTTATGACATTCTTATCCTTTATTGTTTTTTTTTTCTTTTTTTTTTCCGGGAACTTTTGCTACTTAACCGGTCAATGGCGAGACCTAGGCCTCCAGCCAGGCACTTTAGTACTAAGCAACACAGCTAAGGGCCCTGTGGGGTACGAACCTCGGCTTAGGGCGTTGCTGGATCGCGAGCAATGGAGCTGGGCTGGACTGTTAATTTTATTTAAATATTTTTTGGGGGCGTGATTAGCGCGTCTGGCTCGGCTCGGGCCGGTATCGTTTGATTGCAAGGAAAACTATTATATATGACTAGCTGTATCGCCCACTTTAGTTTGGTTAAAAATCCAATAATTTGTAACGCCATCTATCGGTATCAATTGTACATCCAAACTAGCCATGGATTCCTTCCAAGCAAATACACAAAAATATGTGCCATTTTCGAGTTTTTGCGAGTCTAATGATTAATTTTAATATATACGAATTACTAATGTACAGACAAAGTGGTTTTGTGAGTACAACGAACGGCGATTAATTTTTATACATAGAGATTATTTACAGGCAAAATCGGTGACAAAAACTAGTAGAGAATATTTGTGTTTGGTGCTTACAAAGATAGGATTTTAATTTAACACCTTACGGATTACGTGGAATGAGCTACGGATTTAATATCGTCGCCATATCTGTCAAATATTTACAAAACACATCTGGGTAAAATATTTACCTCAGGAATTCTTGTCCCAAGGGATTCTAATAAAAGCGGCATTTGCTGACCTCAAACATGTTTTTCGACAACCTTTAAACATTTGTATGTTAAATCGATGCCCCTTGGACCCTTGTATTATGGGGCCTTCGTTTTGTTCCAATACCTTTTTTGTTTGGGCAGAGTAAACTGAATAATTTTCCTTGTATTTACTGAATACTTTCTTACGACATCTTTACGCCTTCACATAGGAACTCCATGGGATAAAAAGGGTAGCCAAAGTTTACATATCACTTTTATTTATACCTATATTTAGGTGCTAACATGTGACATGTGATGACATTGTCACGGTTTCTCAGGTACGTCACACTGAATAGTATTTAATTTTCTTCTCAATCGAAAATTAATTATGTTTAAGAAGGGTCCCTGGTGTTTTAAGCGTCCATAGGCGGTAACCGCTTACCATTAGGCGGACCGCATGTTTGTGTTCCGCCCGTGTAGTATACAAAAAAAAGGTTTCAGGACGGCTTCTTTTACGTTAAGCTCGTGATAAATCACTGTACTTTAGTTAAAGTGAATACTGGTACAGACCACCGGAGTTTGAGCCTGCACTTATGACTATTATTATACTTATAGCAGGTTAGTTAGATAATTTGGCCACCACAGCTTTGATTGTCTTTTTATACCACTAAGGTAGAAGCAATAATGCAGCTCGCCTGATGGTAAGCGGTTACCGGCTCTCTTATTACAGGATGTTCTTAAGGAGTTATAAACATGAATAAATTAAACTTCGCATTGGACTGTATAATTTGCACACTCAGTCTTAATAGGCAGCTAAATGTATTCCGAGCGAAAAGTGAGCGCGTTGCTACGTCTGCCTATATATTCGGGGACTCTTGTGGGAAGGCGTGAAGATTAATGTATTTGTTATTTGATTGTCCATATGTTTTCTGTTTCTTTGATTCAATGTATCTACTTACTTGTTACCATTAAGTTTAAGAAACTCCTCCCTTCCTGCTTTATATTCCGAAAGGATTTAGGTCAGAATTAAGCGGATTCCAATAAGCCGAGAATCGATAGCGAAATAATTTCAAATCTTTTGTTTGAGATAACTATGTGCCTTCAGAGGCGTATGTACTGGGAGGTTCATTTACAAATTGAGATTAGGCGGCTCATATCGAACATACCACACTACCACACTTAATCAATATACATTGTTTGCATCTCGATACAATAATTGCTGATTAGATTTCTAAGCCGTGGTGGCCGTGTGGTTCGAGCAGTTGCCTGCGACACAAAGATCGCAAGTTCGAATCCCGACTGTACCAATGAGTTTTTCTGAACTTAAGTACAGTGATTAGTCACACCACGAGCTGAACGGTGAAGGAAAACATCGAGAGGAAACCCGCATACGTCTGAGAAGAAATTCAAAGGCGTATGTATAGTCGTGCTTGAGTAACGGCGATGGACTCGCCATCTGTCACGTTGGCACCTGATATACCTCTGGCGGAAAGTGGGTGTGTGGGTATTAACTACACATCTCTGCCTACCCCTTCGGGGACCCTTGTGGGAAGGCGTGAGGATATATATATATATATTTCTAAGCCTATAGAAAACCGTGATCATGACGCAGAGGGCTTAATACACCCATTTTCAACCGGCTATAAATCACTTAAGTGGAAACGTGTACCACGGATCAAGTTCTTCAATGAGGGCGTGAAAAGATTCCCGTAGGATCATGACGGCGGTAACCACTTAACATCGGCGAACCGCATCTTTGTTTGCTGTCTGCTAGAACTTTATCTGCTAATTTCATTAGCATGGCGAAAACATGTGGTCTTAACTCTGTCCTACTCCTTCGGGAAGGGAGATACATACGCTTATAATAGAAAGTTATTATATTAAAGATGCCGTGGTGGCCGGGTGGTTCGAGTAGTTGCCTTCGACACAAAGATCGCAAGATCGAATCCCGACTGTACCAATGAGTTTTTCGGAACTTAAGTACAGTGATTGGTCACGCCACGAGCTTTACGGTGAAGGAAAATATCGAGAGGAAACCTGCGTACGTCTGAGAAGCAATTCAAATGCGTATTTATAGTCTGTCCTTGAGTAACGGCGATGGACTCACCATCTGTCACGTTGGCACCTAAAATATATCTCTGACGGAAAGTGAGGGTGTGGCTACTACCTATACACCTCTGCCTACCCTTACGGAGACCCTTGTGGGAAGGCGTGAGGATATGTATGTATGTAAAAGCAACTCCACGCCTCTTTCATCTTCTCTATATCTGTCTTTCTAGTATTCAGTAGCTATATTTCATTAATCAGCATAATTCATGTGTTGCCGATAAAGGCTTATGAGAAGGCTCAGCGTGTTTGCGTTCACTTCAAATGGTATCTGCAAACAATATCCCCAATCGAAATACCGTTCACAATTAGGCTTGCCTGGTTCTATGCGCCGTCTAACTCAATTAGACATTCCCATCTTAGCTACGTCTCTCAATATCGGCCCACTAGAACCAAGTGACTCCGAATTGGTCATTCGTTTGATATCATATCTTTTTCTTTATATAATTATATACTAGCTGTGTCCGCAACTTCGTCCGCGTGGAATGTAACTTAAACGTTATTGTTAAATATTCTTACAATGAAAGTAGCCTAAGTTACACCTTATTACATCAGCTATCTGCCAGTGAGTCCTGTCAAAATCGGTCTAGCCGTTTTGCAGATTAGTCGGAACAAACAGAAAGAAAGACATAAATTACAACAAGACAAGTGACCGAGTGTGCTATATCGGTAAATGGGCAAATTCTAGAGCAAGTGAATGAATTTGTATATCTAGGAAGCATGTTCACACGAGATGGAAAGTATGAAAAAGGTATTGAAAGAAGGATAACTGCCGGAAATAAGGTGAATGGAGCCATGTCGGCGTTGATGGGCAGTAAAAGTCTGAGTATGAATGCTCGAGTTGCTGTCCACAACGCGATATTGGTACCTACCTTATTGTATGGCAGCGAATCCTAGGTATGTCAGAGGAAGTATGAAAATAGCTTGAATGCAGTCAAGATGCGATCTCTTCGAAAAATGTGCGGCGTAACGATATTAGATCGAATCCGCAATGAAGAGATTCGCAAATCAGCTGGCGTGAATAAGGGCGTGATTGTAAAGATGAAGAAAGGCATGTTATGTTGGTTTGGACACATAGAAAGGATGAGTGAAGAAAGATTGACGAAACAGATATACAAAGCAAAAGTGCGTGCAAGAAGAGGCAGAGGAAGGCAACGTTCCAACTACCTGGATGAAATAGATCGGACTCTCAAGGACGGGAACGTTAAGAGTACTCAAAACCGACGAGCATGTATGAAGAGACTGATGAATGTGGACGAAGCGAAAGAGGTATGTAAGTCTAGAGAGAACTGGCGCTCTATACTTTCTGCCTACTCCGTTAGGGACTTGGCGTGATGATATGTATGTATGTAAGTAAAAAGATTTTGCTTTATGTACCGACCGTGTATACATCCATGTGCATTAAGGAAATAGCGGTTATTTTAATATTACAAACTATTTATATATTATTTTAAAATTACAAGACACTTAAATTTTATTAATTTGTTTACATTTTTTCTGTAGGTACGGTGTGTATGTCACTGAACTTTTCCCAAATGGCTGGAACGATTTTAATTACATTTTCTGTGTCTTCAGGTGGATTCGAGAATGGTTTGGATTCACAATTGGACCCGATAGGTGGCGCTGCGATCTTGTTTTAGGTGCTTTTATTCTTTCACCCAAGCAGTGCTGGGCGGGACCGCTAGTATTTTTATATGAACAGAGATACAGTAGATAAGCTAAGATATATATATAGCGGTTAATTCCACGTCAAATTGTATTATACATCTATATAAATTAATTGAAAATATATTGTTCACATTACTCCGGATCCAGCTTTCCCTAAGTGAAAATATTAAGAGTAGTTTTTGCGTTTAAAAAACAAGCAATTAATCTATGTTCTTTAAATATATTTAGAATAGATAAGATTTTCGACAGTTCCGTCGATTAACTAATGATAACGATCTATGGAAACTTATACATATATTGAAGAGAAGTAGACTAGGACGTAAATGTTTTATCAACGATTAGCATCTTAGATCAATAGATGGCGCTGTTTGTTTGTTTAATCTACCAGTCACGTGTAGGGTGGGTTAGGGTGTATTACACAAACATATTTTCATTGCAAGTTCGCGGGTTCAAATACTTTTACTAGCCTTCTCGTCCATAAAATGTTTTAGTGTACACAATGTGACCACAGCCACTCACAATAATTAAAAAAGTAACATATCACCATATCGTTTGCGGTAATATAAACTGTGGTTTTCTTAATTTATTTACCAGGCTTAGAAACAAGTTACATGGCTTTCATTTAATTAAATAATGAATCCGCTTTAATGCTTCGAAGTATTGGTTCACACGCGATGTTTTGTTTTACATAAGTACATAAAAAGACATATATTTGAGGTTTGTAATGCTATTGTCTTCTTACCTAGTTAGAAGAGCGAATAAACAATGGTTTAATAACACCCACAAATCGCCGGAGGTGCTAAGCAGACTGATGGCGAGTGCTGACCGTTTCTCAACCACTATAGTCTTTATATTGCGATAGAAAAATACGCACTAGAATAAAGAATATTTTTACGCATTTGTATTGACTCCCTTGTATTATTCTCTATTAGCCATTTATTTTTTTTGTCAGTGCCCACATCACACAATGAGTCCGAACATTGGGTCAAGAAGGCCGTCTGGTCTAGTGGCTAGAGCTCCTGACTGCGAAACTTGAGGTCGCGGGTTCGATTCCCGCTGAGGGCAGATATTTCTGTGATAAACACGAGTATTTATACCTTAGTCTTGGATGTCCTATGTGTTGAATATCTATATAAGAAAATATATCGTTGTCTAGTTACTTTAACACAAGCTTTGCTTAATTTGGGACTATGACAACTTGTGTGGAATTGTCCCAAAGTATATTTTGGGCACATGATGGGACTGACTTACTGAAAGCATTTTATATTCCGACCCCGTCTGTGATGTCACGAGCGGGCTGAAACCCACAAATAGTATAGCAGCCGATTATTCTGTTACTGCCAGTTAAAGGAAAATAGGAGGCTATGAGTCTCTTATGAATTATAATAACAACATTTATTTAAAGCTGTGGTGGCCGAGTGGTTCGAGCAGTTGCCTGCGACGCAAAGGTCGCAAGTTCGAATCCCGACTGTACCAATGAGTTTTTCTGAACTTAAGTACAGTGATTAGTCACACCACGAGCTTTTACGGTGAAGGAAAACATCGAGAGGAAACCTGCATACGTCTGAGAAGAAATTCAAAGGCGTATGTATAGTCGTGCTTGAGTAACGGCGATGGACCCGCCATCTGTCACGTTGGCACCTAATATACCTCTGGCGGAAAGTGGGTGTGTGGGTATTACCTATACACCTCTGTCTACCCCTTCGGGGACCCTTGTGGGAAGGCGTGAGGATATATTATTATATTATTATATATTTATTTTTCAAAAATATCTAAATCAAAATGTTTTATTCAACGTAAGGGACACAGGGAACACTTATTGAACTCAGTTCCGAAAACAAGAACTGGACACCTTTATTTGGAGCATGGAATTTAAATTGCCGTGGCCTGGACACATGCCCATAGAGAGGTGGAGTAGGATTCTGTAGGAATCGTGGCATCAAATATGAATGTTTACCTAAGTGGCTAGCAGTTTGTTGGGTAAATATTGTAGAAAAATGTGTACGGAATAACTGGGTAACGTGAACGCAAATAGAAAACGGAGAAAGAAAAACAGTTATTTTTATGTTCGTGCGATGCAGCATGGAATTCTTTAAGAAGGGTGTGAAAGATTCCTGCAGGGTGTTGCAAGCGTCCATAGGCGGCGCTAACCGCTTACCATCAGGCGGACCGCATGCTTGTTTGCCACCCGTTAGTACAAAAAAGGTTTTCAAACTTATTATTTTATGGTACTGAATTAATAATAGTAAATTTAAATGAATATTTTAGAACTTGAAGGAATAGTTATTTCCTTTTAGTTCAATCGAATGTTGAAACAAAAATGTTTTAAAGAAAATTATTTCAAGTATTATCCTCACGCCTTCCCACAAGGGTCCCCGAAGCGGTAGGCAGAGGTGTTTCACTTTTATTTTTTTTTTTATTTTCATTTCTTTCTTATTTCATCTTTTTATTTTCATTTCTTTCTTATTAAATTTTTTTTATTTTCAATTATTTTTTTTATTTTTTTTTATAATTCTAATTAATAATAATATAATAATAATAATTGAACTCTGAACAAGTTTCAAGTATTAATCTATACATATATTAAAAATGTAACCGATCGCTGTCTGTACATGGAAGATATATGAGAAAAAATATGGTAGGGACCTTCAACACAAATAGCATCCAAAACACTGATTGTTAGTTTTTGTCTGTTTATCTGTGCGTTTGTGCACGCTAATCTCAGAAACGGCTTATTCGATTCAGATGTGGTTATTCAATATTATAATGTGGTAAGCTTTTCGTAACATATCCAACATCAAAATGTAGGTATATCCAAAAAATGCTGCCCAAAGTAACTTTTCCACGCGGACGAAGTCGTAGGCACAGCTAGTAATAAATATAATATTATTTTTTCTTCATAAATACTATACTTTCTACAAATGTATTACTTGTTGCCTACCTCTCTAAGAGACACATAAAGGAGTACCTATCGACATAACCTTTAAGGCATCCTAATAAAAAAAAAAACTTTAACAAAAAAATCCCTCCTCGAATTGGGTCAAAACGAAATCTTTCGCTCCGAGTTCAAAGCTGAGAATGAGGTGAAATGAAAAGCAAAGATAATATCTTCGGGTTTAACATTCATTTGAAATGGGAGTGTTCCATTACCTACTTTGTATTAGAATTGTCAAATTGAAATCATTAATTAGAAGACATTCTTTGAATCTTTTTGTCTCTGGACCTATTAATACAATGGACCTGGACCTATTAATGTTGGAATTTTTTTATAAAGATATAAAGTTATGTTTTATATTTTTTTTTTGATAGCGATTTGTTTTGATTTCTGTTCGATGTCTGTCACAGGGTAGGTAATAACAATAATTAAAATATATTCTTATCTTCACGCCTTTTCATAAGGGTCCCCGTAGGCAGAGGTGTGTACGTATAGACCCACACACCCACTCTCCGTTAGCGATATATTTTACGTGCCAACGTGACATGGCGAGTCCACCGCCGTTACTCAAGCACGACTATACGCCTTTAAAAAGACGACAGATCTCACTCGATGTTTTCCTTCATCGTAATGCCCGTGGTGTCACCAATCACTGTAGTTAAGTTCAGAAAACTCATTGGTATATTCAAACTTGCAATCTTAGGGTTGCAGGTAATTACTCGAACCAAGCGGCCACCACGGCTATAGGACGGTATAGGTATAATAATAATAAAATATAATATATCCTCACGCCTTCCCACAAGGGTCCCCGAAGGGGTAGGCAGAAGTGTATAGGTATTACCCACACACCCACTTTCCGCCAGAGGTATATTAGGTGCCAACGTGACAGATGGCGAGTCCATCGCCGTTACTCAAGCACGACTATACATACGCCTTTGAATTTCTTCTCAGACGTATGCAGGTTTCCTCTCGATGTTTTCCTTCACCGTAAAGCTCGTGGTGTGACGAATCACTGTATTTAAGTTCAGAAAAAACTCATTGGTACAGTCGGGATTCGAACTTGCGACCTTTGCGTCGCAGGCAACTGCTCGAACCACTCGGCCACCACGGCTCCTGTATACAAACATATATATATATATATATATATATATATATATATATATATATATATATATATATATATATATATATTGGGGTCAAATTCGGGTCAGTTCCTTAGATCATTTATAACTCAAGATCATCTGTCACGTTGCCACCTTAATATACTTAACTTGTTCTGCATAAACTCGCGAAGATACCTGATCCATAAGAATACGGTAACTTGCCAGATGGCTACGCATCGAAATGAAATTAGCGTGGCATTGCAACGGAACTGGGGTACCTACAGCTAGTAGAGAACAAAAAGTAGTTTTTTAAATAGAAATATCCTCTCGTTTTCTCAATTAACGACTTAAATACTAGCGAAGTAGCGTTGAATATCCCTAATAGTCATGGTGCCACTCTATGCTAGCCGACGTTAAATGTCTGAACTTTTAATTCGCATTGTAGTTGGTACAAATCCTATAATCTTCATCGATCCCCAAGTTTGATTGGTGAACTTCGATTGATTCTAGTACAAGTACGCATTTTAGAGTAAAGTTAGACGGGGCAAAGTGAAATTCAAACTTTGATGCGATTACTCGATTGACTTTTGCTGTTGACTGTACAGTAAGTATTTATGCCTCGAAAGACAGCTTAGGACATATTCTTCGACATTGGAACTAAAATATCGTGGTTTTGAGCGTACCTACAATGTTCTCGGAAAGATAGGTACATATATTCGGAAATATATGTGAGTCAAAACGTGGTGGATGTACTCTGTATGTCGCTGTCCCCATACATACGTGTGTGAATTTAGTCTCAGACTTATGGCATTTTCAAGATATTCTTCACCTTAATGCTCTGACATAAATGCATTTCCAAAAGGATAGGAATACTTATTGGTACATAATATCAGGGTCTGTTTGTTATTTCATCTCCGCCTACTCCCTTGGGAACACTTTTTAGGGTAGGCGTGAAGACAAATGATATATTTATAGACGTTGTATTGTGTTGTAACATCTGTACGTTGCGAAATAAAAATAAAATTCGGGGAAGGTACGCGTTTGTGTACCGACCTCGTATTTTCTCTTTATGAGGCGCTTTTCATTTATCAGCTTTGTTTGAAGTAGGGATATGAGTATTGTTTACTTGTCATTCGGGATTTTTCTTTGGATACTTTCATTCAATGCTATCGGTATCTATATCAAATATAATAAATAATAACATTTTCACGGCTCCCCACAAGGGGGGACCCTTGTGGGGAGCCGTGATGGCGAAGGCAAAGTGCGTTGGTGTTACCCACACACCTACTTTTTGTTACTCAATCACAATTATACACACGCCTCCAAATTTCTTTGGAAACGTATGCAGGTTTTCCTCTCGATGTTTTCCTTCATCGTAAAGCTCGTGGTGTGCGCACTGTAAATGATTTCAGAAAATCTCATTAGTACAGTAGGGATTTAACCTTGCAATCTTTGTGTTGCTGGCAACTACTAGAAGCACTCGGCCACCATGACTTAATAGTCATGCTTAATAACTTCATTATACTATAAATATAAACCTTCCTCAATTTATGAAAACCGCATGTAAATTCGTTCAGAACTTTTAGGTTTACCGCAAACAACACACAGACGCAGCGGCGTACTATGCTTCATTTTTTTATTTATTAATTTATCTCAGGCTCATAAAATACAACAGAAAAACTTTATAAAATTTAAGTATAAATGTATTTAGGTATACTTTATTTTATATTGGTATATATATATATATAATAATAATAATAATATATATCCTCACGCCTTCCCACAAGGGTCCCCGAACTTGCGACCTTTGCGTCGCACGCAACTGCTCGAACCACTCGGCCACCACGGCTTCTTATATATATACTAGCTGACCCAGCAAACGTTGTTTTGCCATATTAATTATTTCTAGGGAATTTCTTGTGTAGAAAATAAATAACTAAATTATTGTAAGTGTGTAAGGATGTGGTCTATGAGTGAAAGAGGCATGGAGCGCTGTGAACGATGAGGGAATATAAAAACAACAAAACACCAAACATTACACTCTGTGCTGTTTACTGGGAAGTGAGTAGGAGTGAGAAAATAAAAAAAAACTGGCACTGGTAACACAAAGTATAGCAGATTTATGATTATTATTTATATAGCCAATTGTTGCTGCTGGGCAAAGGCCTCCCTCCTGTCCTTCCACCCTCCACGACCGAGCGCTACCTCCGACTAACTGCTCAGGTGCATGTCCAGTTCGTCCCGCCATCTTCTTCTTGGCCTTACATGTCTGCGCGTCACATTCTGTAGGATCCATTGTGTCGTTAGTTTGGCACACAACTCGTCTGACATGCGACAGACGTGTCCAACCCAATCCCATTTGAGTCGGATAGCTTGGCAACCCGCATCGGCTATCAATGTTTTGGAGCGTATGATGTTGTTACGGATGCGATCCATTAATCTAACACCCAGTAGACTTCGCACCATAGCTCGCTGGCAGACCCCGAGTCTGGACTTCTGGTGCTCCGTGAAAGACCAAGTTTGTGAACCGTAGGTGAGGATGGGAAGAATACACGTATCCATCAGCTTTTGTTTTAGCGTCAAAGGAAGTTTTCCTTTCATAAGCTCTTTCATGGTCCAAAAGGTTTTCCATGCGTTTTCAGTTCTTGTTGCAATTTCCCTGTGTTGTCTCGCCTGGAAAGAAACTAATTGGCCCAGATATATGTAGTCCTGGACGTATGCAATGACTCTGCCCTCTACTTCGATTTCTTTCCTTACATAATTAGTCATAACCTTGGTCTTCGACATATTCATTTCTAGTCCAACTTTGAGGCTTGCCTTGTTTAGGTCTTGGATCATCAAACCTAACTCCGTTGCTAAAGAAGAGAATAGAACAATATCTTCAGCAAACCGGAAATTTGTGAGTCTAATCCTTCCGACGACTATTCCTTTCTCTTCCCACCTACGGTTTATGTCACGGAAGACTTGCTCCAATGTAGCCGTAAATAATTTAGGGTATAACCGATCACCTTGTTTGACACCTCTTCTGATGGGAAAAGATACGCCTACAATGTGGAGTTTAATAGACGCGGTATTATTTTCATGCATGTTTTTATGCAGATGAATATAACTATTTTCGATGCCCTGTTTCTGTAATGCATCAAATATAGAAGTGTGTTTCAAACTGTCAAAAGCCTTAGTATATTCTATAAATGCCAGATACAAAGGGAGTTGAAATTCGGAAAATTTCTCAATGATCCCGCGACGGAATCCTGCTTGTTCTTGTTGGTTTTGATCCAGTTTTCCTGAGATGCGACCTTCTATCACTTTTATTAAGGCTTTGTAAAGGTGTAAAATTAAACTAATAGTGCGATAGTTATTTATGTCTAATTTATACCCCTTTTTGTACAAAATAATAATGTCTGAATGGCAGAAAATTTCTGGGAATGAGCCAGTTTGTAAGATAGTATTGAATAACCTTGAAATATGTGGTAAAAGTTTTGATTCTCCGCATCTCAGTGCATGGGTGGTGATCCCAACAACTGCAGGACACTCGCTATATTTCATACTCCGAAAGGCTGTGTGTACTTCGTATTCTGTGGTATGTGGAATATCTT
Source organism: Drepana arcuata (assembly GCA_016069955.1). NCBI lineage: Eukaryota > Metazoa > Arthropoda > Insecta > Lepidoptera > Drepanidae > Drepana > Drepana arcuata. The sequence continues at coordinate 34,847 of JACCPG010000036.1, forward strand.
TAGAACATGAATAGGCTTCAGTAATCGGTTCGGGTATTGAGGCCGGTGTGTATCACCTGAGTACAGATTCTGGTAAAATTCGGTACATATCGCAAGCAACTTGTCTCCATCGCTTTATTTCTCCCCACTACTATCCTTCAAGTTGCTAATGCAGGATTTGCCTGTGTCAGCACCCCTCATGGCCGTTCTTAAGGAGCTGTTTTTTTCTAATGCCTTTTGGACTACGCGCATATTATAACGGCGATAATCTTTGCGGCAACTTCTTTTCACTTGTCTATCTATTGCACTGTATTCAGGAGTATGGATGGTTAATGTCTGTCTTTTTCTATAAGCTGGCAAGAGCGGTCACTTAGCTTTTTAATTCTATTCTTTGTTGTTTCATTCTATGGCTGGCATTCATAAAGCTGTCTCTGATAATATTGTATTTGACTTGGATGTCATCCGGTTGTTCTTATTGTGTTAGGTCAGGTTGAGTTGATTGTGTTAATTGAGCGAAAGTATTGTTTAGCTCTAGATTGTATTCATTTTGATTTGCTAGAAGCGTGGTTTACTAATGATCTTGATATATTTGTGGATATTTTGTGGTAAAAATGTGGTAAAGGTTATGCGTAAAGGTCGGTGGTCCGAGCAAAATTTTAAATTTTTCAAGACTTTTTTTGTAACTTTAATAAAAATAACGATTTTTTTTGCTGAGTTCAGGGAAATTTTTACCGAAATAGAATGAAAAGCATTTGCAAAAAAGACGACGACTTGGTTTTAATTAGCTCTTTCTCTTCTCAACTGGCGGAGATAACCCACAAGTGATAATTTATCAGTTATCGAGCGGGATGAAAAATTATTGAATTACTAAAATAACTATTAAAAAATAGGAGTTAGTGATAGAAGGGTGAAAAATTTGGGTTGTATGTATTTTTGAATATCGTATCATAAAAAAATAAAAATAAAAATTTTGTCAAAAAAATGAAAAAAAAAAATTGAGGGGTGGACCACCCTTATTATTTAGGGGTGTGAAAAATAGATGTTAGCCGATTCTCAGACCTACCCAATATGCTTACCAAATTTCAGAGGAATCGGTCAAGCCGTTTCGGAGGAGTATGCAGACTAACATTGTGACACGAGAATTTTATATATAAGATATATATATATGTATTTTTACTTCTTATATATGTATTTTTTGTTTTTATATATATATATATAAACAAAAAATACAATTATGTAATATATTATAATGTATACATCTTACTAATATTATAAATGTGAATGTAAGTTTGTTTGTTACGCTTTCGCGTAAAAACTACTTAAGAGATCACTATAAAACTTTGTACACATATTCTTGGAGGTATTAGAAGTAACATAGGATACTTTTTATTGAAAAAAAAATAATTTTTACGAAAGATAAAAATGCCGTCCACGCCGACGAAATCGCGGGCACAGCTAGTAATTTATAACTGTTTATAATATGTAGTGTTTGTAGTTCCATAATACTGATGGCATCAACGTCAAACCGTCAAGAGCATATTAACATGTCCCATGGAGTTTCAACATGGCTTAGCGTCAGAATTGCAAATCAAAGAGGGATGTTAATTAATTATCGTCTCATAAATATCCCATTGTTTGTTATAATTATACTTTGGCAGGGAATATCGGACGGCAGGATATTATTCGACACGTGGTACTGCATTTTAATGAAACTGCTTTTTGTGTGTGTTGTGCCGGGATTTCGAAAACGCTGTGTTTGGTCACACACACAGACCACGATCCAATCTGTAGCAAGTTGATCGGACACTCAAGGAATTGAACGCCGTGATTGGCAGATTTTGAATTATATAAAATAATATATATATTTAAAAACATTAAATAACATAATTTTTTTTTCTTTATTGGAAATCCATTTAGAACATCAGAATTACCTTCGCAAATACATATATTTTATGTTTAAATATTTGATACATTTTAATGGATAAAGAAACGCGTCTTTTGTTATTTTATCTTGACCGTTGAAACCCTTGGGAGGTCGTGTCCTGAAAATGTAACGGGATTTGTATTAGCATTGTCGCTGTGAAGACACCCGTGAAATGGTTCCTCATGTGTTTTTATTATCAGTGTTTCTAATGCTATAAAGATAATGAATATATCGCAGTTTCATATTGTATTCATGCTTTTCAAGTCCTACTAACAAAATTTCGTTATTTATTTATTTTCCTCCGGCGAAAATGGGTATATTTCCACACAAGTTGGAAATTCTAGAATGAACAGGCAGAGTATTAGTAAACACCCACTTTACGGTGGAAATATTTACGTTTTTGAAGCTATAAATATGTATTTAAAGTTTTTCTCAAATGCAGGCTTATTTTGTATACCATAAGAGTGGCAAACAAGCATATGGCCCACCTGATGGGTGGAGCACTCTGTGTTCGGAGAGTTATACTCTCCCTCTGCTGCCAACACAATATATCTATCCTCCCCCTCTCCAAGGATCTCATTATTGGAAACCTTATTCACCATGCAGGAACACAACACAAAAAAAAAGTTATTTGGCTACAGACTTCTATAAGGTGGAGGTCCTTACCCAGTCGGGCAGCACCAAATTCGAACGGGAAACTCGTTATTCCCTACATTTCTTAAAGGCTTCCTCTCGATGTATTCATTCATCGTAAAGCTCGTAGTGTGATTAATCACCGTATTTAACATGACATTTGCTTAAAGACTCATTGACACAGTACCGTGCTTGAAACCCTTGCGTTGCAAGTTACTCGAAACATTGGAGCACTACATAACATTACTCGCAATTATTATTACTAAATTAAATATATATGGTTGTAAGACAAATACCTTTCACTCTCTAACTCTAATAAACGAGTATGCTCTAACTTGCGAAGAGAAGCACAAAAGTGGTAGGCCCTCTTCCTATATGCCAGAGTCGTTCGCCGTGTGTCTAAAGTCTAAAGTATTTATCTAAAGTCTTCTATAAATATTAACTTCCAATTTACATTAATTTCCAAACACACAAATCATAAAACGTAAATTTGGGAACTCGATATTAATAAAAAAAAAGAGCCGTGGTGGCCGAGTGGTTCGAGCAGTTGCCTGCGACGCAAAGGTCGCAAGTTCGAATCCCGACTGTACCAATGAGTTTTTCTGAACTTAAGTACAGTGATTAGTCACACCACGAGCTTTACGCTGAAGGAAAACATCGAGGGAAACCTGCATACGTCTGAGAAGAAATTCAAAAGGAGTATTGTATAGTCGTGCTGGAGTAACGGCGATGGACTCGCCATCTGTCACGTTGGCACCTAATATACCTCTGGCGGAAAGTGGGTGTGTGGGTATTACCTATACACCTCTGCCTACCCCTTCGGGGAACCTTGTGGGAAAGCGTGAGGATTATATTATATTATATTATATTATGTATATTAAACATTACTGCTCCTTTCTATTAGGTCGTGACAAGATGATATACCTAAGACATTTATAGCCTTTCTATATAAACGCGCTATCTTATGCACATTTTAAACAGTATGTGTATCTATAGGTAGTACCTACAAACCCACTAACCGCCAGAGATATATTGTAGGTGCCAACGTGACAGACCTAAAGTCCGTCGTCGTTTCTCAAGCACGACTATTTATTTTTATTTATTAATTTCGAATTAATCGCAAACGTATGCAAGTTACTCATCCATATTTTCTTTACCGTAAAACTCTCTCTGTACTTAGATCCTGAAAATATCATTGATGTTACAATCCCGTCGGCGCGCAGACCGACGGGTTTTGAACTAAATTTTGCAAGTAACTATTTAAGCCACTCCGCCACCACGGCTCAAAAAACGGCTCTGAATTTACATTCAATTTGCAGTTGATATACCTATCCGAAGAAGGAAGTCTTCCTCTGTTCGCTTTTTTTTTATACCACAAGGGTGGCAAACAAGCATGCGGTCCGCCTGATGGTAAGCGGTTACTTTTATATATTTGTATACATAGATTATTTAAAGCTTTGCCTACCCCTTGTGGGAAGGCACGTAGCATTGGATATCCTTGGGATACTAAAATATATACTATGTGTTAAGCTATTTAAAAATCTATTTCTGTGCCAAATTTTATCAAATCCCTGGGAATTTGATTGAGTAACATTCTCACAAACTTTCTCATTTATAATATTAAGTGGGATTAGTTTTTTGCACACAGTACAAACCATGGTTTGACGTCATCTACGACCACCCCTGGTGGGTGGAAACTAGTCATAATAACTTGTCAACTTACCTAGTTTATACAAAATAATCTCAGAATGACCCCAGAGAAGTAACCTGATACAGCTAGACGTCAGCGAGACCATTTAAAGCTCGTGGTATGACTAAAACACATAAATTCACAAAAAACATATCGGGATTCTAACTTGCAATCATTGTGCTGCAGCTAACCACTCAAACCACTCGGCCACCACGGCTGTTATTAATCACATCACGAGCTCTACGGTGAAGGAAAATATTGAAAGGAAAACAACGGGAAAATAGAGCCGTGGTGGCCGAGTGGTTCGAGCAGTTGCCTGCTACGTCAAGGTCGCAAGTTCGAATCCCGACTGTACCAATGAGTTTTTCTGAACTTAAGGACAGTGATTAGTCACACCACGAGCTTTACGGTGAAGGAAAACATCGTGAGGAAACCTGCATACGTCTGAGAAGAAATTCAAAGGCGTATGTATAGTCGTGCTTGAGTAACGGCGATGGACTCGCCATCTGTCACGTTGGCACCTAATATACCTCTGGCGCTAAGTGGGTGTGTGGGTATTACCTATACATCTCTGCCTACCCCTTCGGGGACCCTTGTGGGAAGGAGTGAGGATATTTATTTATTTATTTATTTTATTATATCTTTATTCTTTAGACTTTTAGAGTTAGAGTATTCCTGACGAAAAAGTAAGTATCTTTTATAGTAAGACTAGCTTATACCCGCGGCTCTTTCCACGCTTATGCCCGCGTGGAAAGAGCAACATACATATTTTTGCCTTTATCATATTAGAGCTTTGAATCTTTCGGGATTCAAATGTATTCTATGTCTTAATCCTCGATATAAGCCATCACCATTCTAATAAAACGGCATTTTTTCTGTGGTAAAAATAATTTATTTTTTCTATAAAAAGTAATAAAATGTTACTTCTAACACCTCCAAGAATATGTGTACAAAGTTTTAGGATTATCGGTTAAATAGTTTTTACGTGAAAGCGTAACAAACAAACTTACATTCACATTTATAATATTAGTAAGGATTTATATTCTATATATATTTTTATAGCCTGCGATGTCTATCACTGCATCGCCTAAAGGTTGACAGGTAGAGAATGCCTTCGACATTAAGTTTGCTTGTGCAATGTTATCAGGAAATTTTAAGAAAAAAAAAAACATATCCGATTAACATTTAATACAAATATAAAGAATAACATCTTTAATATAATTAAAACGTGAAAAATGCATATCAAATGCAAGTCTTATAGACAATATTGATCCCGTGTAAATAAAGCTGTTGCCTTATTTATCTATAGTAATATTTTTTAATCCCAAATATACAAAACCGTGTACCAATTCGTAAAAAAAAATACCTTATTTCGCTAGTGGAAGTGACTACTATTTTTTCTTATACCGCATAAGTGGCAGACAGGTATGCTGTCCGCCTGATGGTAAGCGGTTACCGCCGCCTAAGGACGCTTGCAACCCCAATGGTATCTCTCACGCGCTGTCAACTTTGTCGTTACAGCTTCGAACTCATTTTGTTCTTAGCGACAATCTTGTTCAGAATAACGTGCGCTTCATCGTAATGCGGGTTGAAATGCTCTTGTACCTTTGACCACCAGACGGCTATGTTACTGAACTTCTCCCTGGGATCGAAGCCTGCCATCCCTGTGGGAGAAACACCAACGATAAATATACAGGCTCGCCCAATTAACTAAGTATTATCTATACTAATATTATAATGTTACGTTGGTTGCATGTTACGTTGGTTTGGACACATAGAAAGGATGAGTGAAGAAAGATTGACGAAACAGATATACAAAGCAAAAGTGTGTGCAAGAAGAGGCAGAGGAAGGCCACGTTCCAACTACCTGGATCAAATAGATCGGACTCTGAAGGACAGGAACGTTGAGAGTACTCGAAACCGACGAGCATGTATGAAGAGACTGATGAATGTGGACGAAGCGAAAGAGGTATGTAAGTCTAGAGAGAACTGGCGCTCTATACTCTCTGCCTACCCCGTTAGGGACTTGGCGTGATGATATGTATGTATGTAATATTATAAAGAGGAAAGATTTGAATGTAAGTATGTTTGTAAGGAATTGGCTCAAAAAGTACTGAACCGATTTTGAAAATTCTTTCACCATTTGAATGCTACATTATCACTGATTAATATAGACTATTTTAATTGCAAGAAAAAAAATATGGAAAAATGTTAAAAAAATGTATGTCCACCCGTGCGAAGCCGGGACGGGCCGCTAGTGTAACTATACAAGTTGTCCCAACCAAGTTATCATTCTATTCTATATAAATAAAAATTAATCACAAAATGTGTTGCTAAGCGCAAAACTCTAAAACGGCTAAGCCGATTTGGATGATTTATTTTTTGTTGTGTTTGATGAAGTCTGAGGAAGGTTCTTATAGAGAGAAAAATACGAGGAAATAAGTAAAAACAAAAATTTTCTTGACTTTTTAGGTGATACGAAGTTCGCCGGGGCAACTAGTTCTACATAAGTACATCTACATACAATTACTAGCTGGCCCGCCCAGCTTCGCTTGGGTGAAATCGTGAAAGCAATTGTGAAATCTAATCTCTAGATTGAGATTTTTCAAGTTGGATCAAACTACACATGGTGTGCAAATTTGATTAAAATCGGTTAAGTAGTTTAGGAGTCCATCGCAGACAAACAACGTGACGCGTAATTTATATATATTAAGATATTGCTATGTTATAATCTTTTTACATAGTATTCACACGAGATGGAAAGTATGAAAAAGATATTGAAAGAAGGATAACTGCCGGAAATAAGGTGAATGGAGCCATGTCGGCGTTGATGGGCAGTAAAAGTCTGAGCAAGAATGCTCGAGTTGCTGTCCACAACGCGATATTGGTACCTACCTTGTTGTATGGCAGCGAATCCTGGGTATGTCAGAGGAAGTATAAAAATAGCTTGAATGCAGTCGAGATGCGATCTCTTCGAAAAATGTGCGGCGTAACGATATTAGATCGAATCTGCAATGAAGAGATTCGCAAATCAACTGGCGTGAATGAGGGCGTGATTGTAAAGATGAAGAAAGGCATATTACGTTGGTTTGGACACATAGAAAGGATGAGTGAAGAAAGATTGACGAAACAGATATACAAAGCAAAAGTGTGTGCAAGAAGAGGCAGAGGAAGGCCACGTTCCAACTACCTGGATCAAAAAGATCGGACTCTGAAGGACAGGAACGTTAAGAGTACTCGAAACCGACGAGCATGTATGAAGAGACTGATGAATGTGGACGAAGCGAAAGAGGTATGTAAGTCTAGAGAGAACTGGCGCTCTATACTCTCTGCCTACCCCGTTAGGGACTTGGCGTGATGATATGTATGTATGTATGTACATAGTATAAACCTTAGTCGCTTCCGCTGTCTGTCTGTACGCTTTGATCTTTTACACTTTGCTTTCAATGCAGTTTTCAGCAAAAGATATATTATGATACATACATATTATAGTACAGAAAAAACTATAAACAAAGATTTGTAATGTGATGTCGTAACAAACATATTTTAGATTCAAGGTTTTAGGTCACGTTGGCACGTTTAATATTGGTACACTTCTGTGTACCCTTCGTGGACCCTTGTGGGAAGGCGTGAAGATATATATTACCAACCTGTTGCTCTAGTAACCTAAAACGATTGGTCCTCCTTTACCCATATAACGGAACGACGAAATAAGAACAAAGGCAACAGGTACTTGAACTTCAGTTGTGAATCTGTCTGTCTGCATTACTGGAATGGCATTTAATTCTTGTAATACTTAGCTTTTAGGGTTAGCAGTACGAGACTTCAGCTAATTTATTCATACATACGTACCGTCACGTCTAGTCTCTCACGGAATACTTCTCAGAACCGCCAGTTCTCTGACTTACAGACCTCTTTCGCACCATCCATATTCATCACTCCTTTCATACATGCTCGCCGGTTTCTTAATCTTGACTTTCCCAGCCTTAGTGTTCGATCGATTTAGATTTTCAATATTTTTCAAAAAATATTCTTTGGCGCAACTTTCTTAAAACCGCCTTATATTATTGCCAAGTGGGTAGTAGGTATTACTCCAAATGCCTACCGATCCTGGGCCCAGTTTAAGCCAGCTGAAGACCACGGCTGATAGGGATATTTTAAGTGTACATTTGGTCATACCAGCGACATCTGTTGTCGAGTAGCCTTAAACTTATTTTGTTACTTGATAAGCTAGTTTCACCATTTCTTCTCCTTTTTTTCAACAGTTTACATTAAATTTCTATTAAAGAACAAGTAAGATAACAATGAAAAAAACCACAGAGGTTTGTCAACAATGCCTTAAATGTCTCTGTTGGATAAAAGATTTTTGACTACAATATTAGCCTTCCTCAATGCATGGGCTACCAAAACAAACATGCAGTACCTCTTTATATTTTTAGTATTAGCAAGAGAGGTAGGGCATAACGGGTTTCCCGTTCGAATTTGGAGCTGCCCGACTGGGGCAGGACCTCCACCTTATAGAAGTCTGTAGCCAAATAACACTATTGTGTTGTGTTCCTACGCGGTGAATAAGGGTTCCAGTAATGAGCTCCTTGGGGAGGGGGGAGGATTGTTACATTGTGTTGGAAGCAAAGGGATTAAGCCCATTATGCTGCCAACACACTATAACTATAATATATACTTCGGTATCGTGAGCGTAAATAGGCTATAGTAACAGTTTCCCATCAGGTGGGCCGTATGCTTGTTTGCCACTCTTGTTGTATAAAAAAAAAAGTATAGATTATAATAATTTTAGTATAGATTATAGTAATTTTAGTATAGATAATAATAATTTTAGTACAGATATATTGTAAGACCACTCACTTGGCTGTTCTAGTTCACATGCCGCCAACAGATCAGCAACAGTGATAGTATTACCCACAATGAAGTCGGTCCCACGGCCTAACCACTTGGTGTTGAAGTCTTCAAGAGAATTTATCATTCTTCTTTCGTAACCAGCCAGTGTTTTGGCTTCTGTCACTCGACCAGTCAATATTGGATCCATGTACTAAAAGAAAAAAAAAACAAAAAAATATTTCATTTGTTCCTTGAATCATCTTTAGATGTCTTTAGTCGCCAAATTTTATATGATTCCATTCAGCTATTCTTACACGTTTATAATATTAGTACAATTGATGTATTTATACCTTTTTTTTTTATTTATTTAATGAAACACATATAACAATTTCACTGAAGCACACCAAAAACCACTGAGGTTTGCCCGGTATGCTGTACATTTGCTTACTTACTAATTTGGTTTAGACAACATAGTTTGGTTACTTAAAATATGTTGTGTTACTTTGAAATAAACTGAGCTAATATAGTTCCTACCTTGACCCTAAAATACATAGCACAATGTAATCTGATACCGGCATGTTGCCACTCCAAAAACTCGTCTACCCTTGCCTGCAGCTGGGACTCCTTTGGGTATAAGCTCTCTGGAATGATATTCTCCCTAGCTAGGTACTTGAGAATTGCCACACTAAAACAAATCAATCAGTTTAAAGCCGAAAACACTTCTCATTTATCAAAAACAATGAAAATTGATTGAAAACAATGAAAATGAAGAAAATTTTAACAATAAAAAGACAAACTCATTCCTGAATTGCACAACTTACAACATTGACAATGTATATAAATTTCTTAACGATTGTGACCAGAATGAAGACACCAGATGTGTATACATAATTATCTTATTCTTGTAATTAAAATTAGTGTTTTAATTTCTCTTCATAATTTCATTCACTGTTAAGCTTGTAGTGTGACCAACCACTGTACTTAGGTTCAGAAGAAACTCATTGGTAAAGTTGGTGTAAGAAAATACAATCACTCTTCCAACACTGTTTAAATTTAAAGTTAGTGATAAGAACACCACAGAATGCAGTCTATTTATCATAAAGTTTCTTTCCAATTATGTTTTTAACACTCATAAATAAAAAAATATATACATCAATTTATAAATTAACTTTGTACCTTTCAGTAAGAACAAATCCGTTATGATCTATGACTGGTACTCTTTGCAATCTGTTTATTTTGGCAAAATCCTCCGAGTAATGCTCAGCTGCAGAAAATAGGTTAAAATTTATAGACGGACGGAAAATCGAAAAACAGCAGATAATAGATAAATTGCGAATGTTTATAAAAATATATTCATAAAAATACGTACCTTTCCTTAGATCTACAAACTTTGGCTCAAACTTATATTTAACGCTGTTTAGTAATATGTAAAGAGCTCGAGACGGTTGCGACATAAGATCATAATACAATTTTAGCACCATGATTGATTATTTTCCTCAGCGAAAATAATAAATAAGTGAATCCCTAAATTCGTAAAATAGTTCTGAACCTATGTTCTGAACTTTTGAACTTTGAGCCTTTGTTTGTTTTGAGTTTAGATGATAATGACAGTGTAAAAGTGTTCTTTTATCTGTGGGCTGAAAACTATATTTTAGTCCTTGCTAGTCTCAAGTAAAATTTGCATTCTGGAAAAAATGCGAAATATTTAATTCATTTAATGATGATTAAATTTTGCTTCAAACGGTTGGCGAAGCGAAGATCACGATTTTCGAGCTTATTTTGCTCATGTCACTTTCGGAACAATAAACTAAGTAGACGATAATGATTGTGGGCCCAACAGTATTTTTTTTATTTCGCAATGTTACGATATGTTATCAATTAATATTATGTTATTGTCAACATATAAGATATAGTTAAAAAAAAATGTTACACACAAAGCTGAGGAACGAGGGCAGAAATACATTTTTAAGTCATCGAAACTTACACTAAATCGAATACAATACAATACAGTTTTTAGGCTAAGTACCTAGTAACACTGATCACTGAAAAAGTTTTTGACTTTTTTGATTTGGCATTTTGGAGTGACGCTGAGAGGTATTTTCTGAAATACAATTGAAGAACTATTCCCGTCGTTGTAACTACGCTATGGCGTCGTTGGATTTATTAACGCCGCATCTATCCAAAATTAAGATACCGGGGCCACAACAATTGATCTACAAGGACGAATGTGTTTATTCTTTTGACAATCCAGTGAGTTGCACTTTTTTTCTAACCTATTGAAACACAGGCATTTTTAGTATAATATAATTAATGAAGGAACAACAATTATTAAAATAATCATCTTATTTATATTACAATACATAGTTACTATTGTATATTGTAGTTAAACGTTAATGCCGAAGTTAGAATACACAAGAACAATAGCTTCGAAGAGTTATCATACAACTATTTTGAAACATTTCAAATAGTATTAACAGTTTGAAATCTGTTGCAATTTTATAATTAATTAAATCAGAACAATTTTAGTAGTTGTAACGTGTGAACTTTCAATTAACATACATCTTTACATTGAAAATATTTTTTTTTAACTATGTTTCTGTCTACTTTTCTAAAAGCAATGAAAGCGAATGAAATACTAATTTGTAAAGCTTTATTTATATATAAGTAATAAGTAAAAAAAAAGTACTTCATGCATTATAAGCTGTGGAGGCCTAGTGATTCAAGTAGTTTGTCATTGTACCAATGAGTTTTTCTGAACTTAAGCACAGTGATTAGTCACATCACAAGTATTACAGTGGAGATGAAACCTGCATAGGTTTGAGAAGAAATTCTAAGAAGTATGTATAGTCTTTTTTGAACGTGATTACCCACCACCATCACCATTCCTCCACCAGGTGATGGACTCTGCATTTGTCACTTGGCATCAAAAATATATCTCTGGTGACAAGTAGGTGTGTGGGTACTACAACTTCTGCAACCTTGCAACCTTCCTTGTGGGAAATGAGGCATGAAGATTTTTATATTTTATGCGGGAACTACAGTATTATTATGAAAATATTTAGTATTCATGATGTTCTTCACAGCTTGATAGACATTTGCTATGACATTAAATATGGATGCTCTCATTCCATTCATTGAATATGAACACAACATTAGTGATAAAAAGGTGTCAAACATGACAGGGCTCCAGAATAATATGTTGTAGAGTAGTTCCCTGCTTACATATGCTTTCATATTTGGGGTCTTTATATTCGTAATGTGTAACTTTGTCAGTATTGCAACAGAAATTGTTATAGGAACGAAGTAACTAACAATGCTTAATATGAACATGTACAAGAGTAGATTTTTGTTGTCAATGTAACATACCCGCATGCAGTCACTGTATTCTTTTTGCTTCCTGTACAAGGGAATACTTGAAATGTTTACATTCACAAAGTTTGATTCATTTTTTAATTTTGATACAATATCAAAAACATTTTTGATTAAGGAGTCTACCTGAGATTCATTACCTTTAGGGTTGCTATATTCCTGTAATTCTAAGTAGTTGTTTGGTAAATATTTATGAAATTCAGTTGTTACGTTATCAAAGTCTATGCATGTGTCATTGCTCACATCCACCATTGACATACAGGACTGGCTTAGGCTTCTTAGATTCCCTAGATTTATTTTCTTCTCATGTACATTCATGAAGTACATTGAAATTGCTGCTAGCACAGGTACAATCCACTGCAAGCCTACTGCTATGTACGAGAAATATCTCTTGACAAATGTAGAAAGTCTTTTTAAATTCCTCGTAGAGACAACTCTGATATCTTCATTTAGCTCTTGTACTGTGTTCTCCTCGTCCTTCTTTTTTACGTCTTTGATTATTCTATAATGCATATAGTTGTCTATTACCAATGTTAAGAAACTGTTGATGAGGCCTATGATCAGAGGTCCGTAGCTCATCAGAACCTTCCAGAACTTACACTCCATGGGTGTATCTATTGCCTTCCTTAGACTCATTAGCTCTAAGGATCCAGAGTCAATTCCCATTTCCATACTAACGGGGTTCAATTGATATACTGATTTACTCACAAAGGCAATGCCAACACACATCAGCAGAAGGTTTTCAGAGATCAATACAGAAGGAAAAGCATTTTTACTTTCCACTACAACTCTACGTAAGTTGAATAAACTTAATCCAAATCCACACAGTATGAGAAACACTCCTATGTATAAATCAGGAGTTGACAACATTTTAGTGCCTCTCTCGCAAAAGCTGGTTGACGAATGTGGCTGTACCCCTATTGTTTTTGCATAGTTAAGTTGTGAACAGGGTGATAAGTTATCAACGTGCTAACTATAGGGGCACTTTAAGCTATTTGCATTTGGCTGTACAACTCTTTATTCAAATTTTGCTGATATTGGTGAAATATTTCTTTTTTGAATTGGATTTTTAATTGATTTTTGGTTATCTATGTAAGTAATTTCTTCAGGTGTAAATTATTAGCTACACCTACACTACACTACACTACTTATGCTATCAAGTGATTTAAATAATTTCTCAACTATGCAAAAAGAATAAAATGCCTGAATGAATGTAATGATCGGAGCAGTAATGTATATGAATTTATATATATAAGGACTCTACGTGATGATAATATCATCAGTCAGATTCATCAGAAGTCCCTAACGTAGGCAGGGATAATAGAGCGCTTGTTGTCTCTATTTATATGAATTTGAGGCAATTGAATCTGCAGGGCAAAGGTGATTATTGATACATTTCATTGCAGGAATCGGAGACTGGTCTCTATGTGTCCCTGGTTACATTCTTGGGGTTCGGCCGCAACTATGTTGAGCAGTACTTCCAGAAGACTGACAACGCTGTCTTCTTGCACATACAGAGGGAAAAGAAACCTGTAAGTAACTGTACAGCTTTTTAGGGTTCTGTAAGTTCTTCTGTTCTTCCCCTATGGAAGCAATATTTATTAATCGCTCCCGCGCGTTCCACCTTGCGGGTGGAGTTTCATAAAATCCGTTCTTAACTGACACTACACTGACTCTACACCGCGTAAGGAATACTCCTACCAAATTTCAAGTCAATCGGCCTTATAGTTCCTGAGATTTTGTGATGAGTGAGTTCAAAAATGGAACCTCATATATATATATAGATTGACTGAAAGCAATTGCTTTGAAATTCGGTACAAATTTAATATTGTAACTATTGGTAACTGAGTGGGAGGAAGCAGCAGAAATGTATAGTATCGGGCCTATTTTCTATTCTAATTGTCAACCTGTAGGACCCTGTAAGAATATCTACATATATATACTAAACGATCGCCGAAGTAGTGGCTGAATGATTCGAGTGGCTTGCAACACAAAGATCGCGAGTTCGAATGCTGTCTGTACCAATGTGTTTTACGATGCCACGAGCTTTACGATGAAGGAAAATATCGAGAGGATATCTGCATGCGTCTCAGAAGCAATTCAAAGGCGTATGTATAGTCGTTGAGTTACGGCGATGGACTCGCCGTCTATCATGTTGGCACCTAAAATATCTCTGGCGGAAAGTGGGTGTATGGGTATTACCTATACACCTCTATACACCCTTCGGGGACACTTTTGGGAAGGCGTGAGGATATATTATTTATTTTTTACTAAACGAGCGTTATATCTGAAGAATGTGATGTAGGTAACACCTATTAACACTTATAACTCGTATAATTATCTCAAATTTAAATTAATAAAAAAGTAATCGTCCAAGATCCCAGAGCCGGAGCAAACGGGAGATGGTCCGGAGAAGAAAATCACCCGACTAGCCATTGGCGTGGAGGGCGGTTTCGACCCTAGCTGTGGGAAGCCAAAGTTCACATACACGGACCACTACAACATCGTCGTGCTGCCTGGGTTCCATATCTACCCGTGGCCTAACCCAGATCTGCCAGAAGTGGTATGTACATATTAGTATTTCTAAGTTTGATAAATATATGCCGTTGTGGCGGAGTGGTTCGAGTGCCTGTAACACAAGGATTGTAAGTTCTAACCCCGACTGTACCAATGAGTTTTCCTGAACTTAAGTACAGTGATTACAGTGAGTACGGTGAAAGAACACATCGAGAGGAAAACTACAAAAGTTTGAGAAGAAATTCAAAGATAAAAACGTAAAACAATTGGTGCGAACGAGGGTGTGATGGTAAAGATGAAGCGGGGCATGCTACGTAGGTTTGGACATATCCACAGGGAAACAGTCCAATTACCTAGATCAAATCAAACGTATGAATCATTAAGGGTAGAAAAGTCAAGAATATGCGACACCGGTGAGCATGTTAGCCCTTTAGCTTCACCCACTGTTCTAGAGAGAGTGTATAGAGTACTGGCGCTCTACTCTCTCTGCCAACTGACTTCTCTCTGACTTGACTTTGACCCGGCGAGTGACACAGCATGATAAGTATGTATGTATACGTCAAAAAATATTTCAGACCGAGAATGACTGGGATCAAACTCGCGAGCATAATTCATAGTAATTACCATCGCTTAACATACCTGACGGCTAGTCATTATCCTATTATCCTGTTTGCAGGTCAGAAAGTCAGTGCAGGGTGTAATAGATGCAGAGTCACCATTCAAAATTGCTGAAATGGCAGCTCTTCATGGCACCTGGGATGGGGAGAAGCGAGAAGTTTCTGTGTAAGAATCATATCCTACATCCTTCTTTTAAGGAAGGAAATGAAAAATGCATTTTATCATAGTTTAGTGGTCTAAAACCATGCATTAATGCCTTTCAAATTAAACGGTTTGAGGCACATCGATAGTTTTAGTAGATAAATAGATTAGAGCTATGGTGGCCGAGTGATCCGGGCAGTTGCCTGAAACTCCAAGATTGCAGATTCTAATCCCGACTGTACCAATGAGTTTTTATGAAATTAACTACAGTGATAAGTGACACTAAGAGGTTTACAGGGAATGAAAACATCGAGAGGAAAACTGTATACTTTGAGAACAAATTCAAAGGCAGTATTTGAAATAACTCTTTGTTTCACATACTGCCTTTGAGTTTGTCACTCATCTTCTGTCACGTCACGAAAGCACCTAAATTATATCTCCAGCGAAAAGTGGGTGTGTGGGTGCTACCTATACACTGCTGCCTACCCCTTCGGGGAACCTTGTGGAAAGGCGTGAGGATATATTAGTTAATTATTGAAAATAATAATAATAAATACCTGCGACAATTCCACACAAAGTGACCTAGTCCCAAATTAAGCAAATGCTTGACATGTAAGTACTTTGATTGTAGTACTTTTAACCTTGTTGTTGAATAAATAAATGTTGATTGGCAGTCACGCGGTGAGCCTGACGCAGCTCGACAACGGCGTGAAAATCCCGCCCTCGGGATGGAAGTGCGCCAAATGCGACCTGACCACCAACTTGTGGCTCAACCTCACTGACGGCTCCGTGCTCTGCGGCCGGCGGTTCTTCGACGGATCCGGGGGGAATGATCACGCTGTGAGTATATTTGAGACGTCCACAAGTTACTATCTATTCCAAAGGTTACCAAATGGCGAACTGCCGCCGGCATATTCACTTCTTCTCACAAGGGAATGCGGTAAGCAGAGCTGTATAGTAACATATCCTCATTTTGCTAGAGATATATTTAGGTGTGATATATATAATTTTATAATTTTTATTAAAATCCATCTATTTTTTTTTATAATAATAATAATAATAATATATCCTCACGCCTTCCCACAACGGTCCCCGAAGGGGTAGGCAGAGGTGTATAGGTAATACCAACACACCCACTTTCCGCCAGAGGTATATTAGGTGCCAACGTGACAGATGGCGAGTCGTCACCGTTACTCAAGCACAACTATACATACGCCTTTGAATTGCTTCTCAAGCGTATGCAGGTTTCCTCTCGATGTTTTCCTTCACCGTAAAGCTCGTTGTGTGACTAATCACTGTACTTAAGTTCAGAAAAACTTATTGGTACAGTCGGCATTCGAACTTGATTTATTTTATTTATTATCTCAGGTGGAGCACTACCGCGAGACTGGCTACCCACTGGCAGTGAAGCTGGGCACCATCACTGCAGACGGCAAGGGAGACGTGTTCTCGTACCCGGAGGACGACATGGTCGACGACCCCTACTTGGCAGACCATTTAAAACATTTCGGCATCAGTGTACAACAGCTGCAGAAGGTATTGTGTGAACAGAAGTGTATTGAGAGAAGGTCTTGGACTAATCGCAGGATAACTAATCTTCATAATCAATAAATACATATAATAGAAATGTCAGGGAGCGCTGTCTGCGCATGGAAGGTATATGAGAAAAAATATTATTGCCAAATTTATCGACGCAAATAGCACCCAAAACAATGATTGTCAGAATTTTTATCTTTTTATCTGTGCGTTTGTGCGCACCAATCTAAGAAACGGCTTATCCAATTTAGATGTGGCTTACACAAATATATTGTGGTAAGCTTCGCTTAACATATCCAAAAAATACTGCCCAAAGTCACTTTTCCACGCGGACGAAGCCGCGGGCACAGGTAGTATATTTTATATAATAATATTTTAGACTTTTTAGATTTTCAAATATAATTTTGCATTAGATCAGCATGCTACTCAAATCAATAATCAGTAAAGATATCTGTTCACACATCTAAATAATGATGGCAATATTCACTTAATGGGAGGCTCTTTAAGCTATTAGTGCCTTAGCCTATGGTACTGAATCTGCCATGTTCGAGTTATTTGACTTTTACTTTTGTCTATGGGTACTGGATCATGCTATAGGCGTTTTGGTATCTATTTTATATATTTGTAGTCTATGGTACCAATGTTAGAGACTGACTGTTACAGACTGACAGTATATGGGTATAGGGTCACGCTATGGGAGACTCTTATATCTATTCTATATATTTGTAGTCTATGGTACCTATTATGAGAGGTAGGGCATAACGGGTTTCCCGTTCCAATTCGGAGCTGCCCGACTGGGGCAGGACCTCCACCTTACAGAAGTCCGTAGCCAAATAACACAATTTATTGTGTTGTGTACGCGGGGAATAAGGTTTCCAGTAATGAGCTCCTTGGGGTGGGGGGAGGATTGTTACATTGTGTTGGAAGCAGAGGGACACACTATAACTCTCCGAACACAGAGTGGCAACACGCAAGTGATACTTCGGTATCGTGAGCGTAAATAGGCATAGTTTCCCATCAGGTGGGCCGTCTGCATGTTTGCCACTCTTGTTATTATTATTATAAATTGTAGTTATTGGTACTGACTATGCCTTGTTAGTTAATTTAACTGTTGCTAAAGGTTCACGTCATGAAATACTCTTGAATGTATAACCATAGCTTACTCTACTGACTCTGCCATGAAAGGTTGTCAGACTAATTAATTTATTTCTAAGATTTCCAACAAGAAATACACATAACATACTTAATAAGCCTTTAAAAAAAAACATTCTTAGAGATTCCTAAATTACTTATAGGACCTCACAGCATGCAGGAGTAGGGTGTAGGAGTAGAGTGTAGAGAGATGTATGTCGTAACATGAATAAATTGTTGACAGACAGAAAAGTCAATGGTGGAGCTAGAGTTGGAGCTGAACCAGCGCAGTGGCGAGTGGAACACTCTCCAGGAGTCTGGCAGCGAGCTGCGGCCTCTGCACGGCCCGGCCCTCACCGGCCTCAACAACCTTGGCAACTCGTGCTACATCAACAGTGTTGTGCAGGTCCGTGTCCACGTTGTGGTGGCACCATGGTGGCCGAGGGGCTCTGGGGGTTGCCACAAAGATCGCCAGTACGAATCCCGACTGTAATAATGAATTTCTAAACTTATGTACAATGATTAGCCACACGAGTTTGAAGGTGAAGGAAAACAGAGAGGATGCTTGTCTATACTAATATTATAAATAGGAAAGATTTGTATTTTTGTGTGTGAATGTTTGTTTGTAATTAATAAACTCAAAACCTGCTTATTTCAAAAATTCTTTCACCAGTGGAAAGCTACATTCACCCTGAGTGGCAGGCTATATTCATTGCTAGAAACAAAAACAAATAAAAGGTAAAAATATAAAAAAATCTTGTGCCCACCCGTACGAAGCCGGGACGGGCCGCTAGTATTGTTATATTTGAATTTGCCTTTGAAAATAAATTCAAAGGCAAATTCAAATATTTGGTTTTGTCTGATGTTTTCCTTCACCGTGAAGCTCGTTATGACATAAATCATTGCACTCAGAAAAACTTATTAGTAAAGTCGTAGCTTGAACCTGCTATCTTAATTTTACAGGGGACTACTCGAACCAACGTGTCTTAGTTATTGTGCAATGTGCTTATTGAAATGTATGACCGTACATACATATCATCACGCCGAGTCCCAAACGGGGTAGGCAGAGAGAATAGAGCGCCAGTTCTCTCAAGACTTTCATATCTCTTTCGCTTCGTCCACATTTATCAGTCTCTTCATACATGCTAAACTGTGATGTATGTGTCCAGGTTATATTCCGCATGCCCGACTTTGTGCGGCGTTTCGTGGAGGGTGCACCGGAGATATTCTCCACATTCCCGGAGGATCCAGTCAACGACTTCAACGTACAAACGTGAGAACATTTACTCTTTTGATACATATATATTTTTTTTTAAATATTTAAAATTAATTTATTTAGAATAAATTCTACAAGTGTTAGCCACGTCGCAGGTTTCGTCGGTTGAACATAAAACGTATTCGCCACAGGCTTCGTCATACAAACAGAAAAGTTATCAGCACATGCTTTGTCATAAAATGGTAACTAGTACCTACACTAACTAAGCATTAGATCGGACACATACCCGTACACTCCCATGATGCCCGCCGCATTTACACTTTGTATCGCTAATGAAATACGCTCTTTTAATTATTTTGATCACACATCAATGTCTATAGTCAATAGTCTAATCTGTTGTTGTATTCATTATATACGATTCATTCCTGTATGAAGATTGTAGTCGCGTCTTTAGATACCCGCTGAAGGCATTTTTTTGATGACCACAAATATTAGCTTCGTTAGGAGCTCTGACTAGACGGCCGTCTATATCTTTTTTTTTTATATTATAGATAGTGCCAACCACGAAGACGCGCCACACTATTCTTTCTCATAGTTTATAATGTTAGTGCAACCTTCCTCTAATGTTTGAGTATTATCGGTACATACTGAATACCTATGAGTGTACACGCACACTACAATTAATAGACTCGGGTCATACTCTTCGCAAACCACGACCGGCTCGACTAGAAACTGGTGGGGCGTGTCTTCGTGGATGGCACTATCTATATTGTTACTAGCTGTCCCGCCCAGCTTCGCCGGGGGGAAAAAGTAAAAAAAAAATTAGTTTCATAAAATCCGTTCTTAGCTGACCTCTACACCGCGTAAGGAATACTCCTACCAAATATCAAGTCAATTGACCCTTGTCAAGTTGGCCTTATAGTGCCTGAGATTTCGTGATGAGTGAGTTCACAAATGGGATCTCCTATATATATATATATATATATATAGATAATGATGTGTGTGCGCGTGCGCAGCGCCAAGCTGGGCGTGGGGTTGGTGTCGGGGCGCTACTCGGCGCCGGCGGCGGAGGGCGGGCAGCGCGGCGTGTCCCCGCACATGTACCGCCAGCTGCTGGGCCGCGACCACCCTGAGTTCCGCACCAAGCGCCAGCAGGACGCGCACGAGTTCTACCTGCACTTCCTCACGCTGCTGCAGGTAAACACCACTGCGCAAAAAAGAAATGAGCTCAAGCTCAAAAAGAAAAAGAGAAATAGAATAAAAACAAACGTAAAGAAAAGATTAGAAAAAAGAAAAGAAATTGCAAAAAAAAGACAAAAGATTATTCTAACAAAAAATACCCAAATTAATGGCAAAAAAAAATCTGTTACAAAAGGACTCTGGCCACCATGCCAGAGGGACAATTTGGCCACAACTAAAAAAAAAACACCACTGCGCCCGACTGTACACGGTCGAGTACCGAACACTTTGGTCCTGACTGTACTTATTGGACGCACTTTACCTGACCACACGGTGAAGTTCACACACCTCGGTACATGGCTTAACATACGGTTGTCCTTAATTCATTTGACTATATTGACGAAGCTGATTGTACTTATAAGACGCGCTACTATTGATCCCAGAGCGAGTTATATATTACGGTAGTCTTGACTGTATTGCAAGCCAGTGGCGTAGCTAGGTAACTAAATAATAAACTAGGGTGCCAATTAAACTATTTAGAATCGTTCCGAATTCGACGTACTCCAGATTCGTCCGAGGGGCCCCCTGACCTTGGGGGTCCCTCCGGTAGCTACACCACTGTTGGACGCCCTACACCTCGTGGCGTGGCCTAGACATAGCTAGGTTTAACATTCGGTAGCGCTGAGTGTCGTGGTGGTTGTCGGCAGCGTCACAGCCGGCACAAGGCCAACCCGGCGGACTGCCTGCGCTTCAGCGTGGAGGAGCGCCTCTGCTGCGGCGAGTCGGGCGCCGTCAAGTACACGGCGCGCGCCGAGCACCACCTGCCGCTGCCCGTGCCGCTCGCCGCCGCCACCAACGGCGACCTGCTGCGACAGTACGAGGCGCGCCGCAAGCTCGCCGACGACAAGAGGCAGCCGCTGTGAGCAACACACACCCCCCACCCCCCCCCC
>JACCPG010000036.1:57565-102813 GCA_016069955.1 Drepana arcuata
GCCGCTGCCCGTGCCGCCCGCCGCCGCCACCAACGGCGACCTGCTGCGACAGTACGAGGCGCGCCGCAAGCTCGCCGACGACAAGAGGCAGCCGCTGTGAGCAACACACACCCCCCCCCCCCCCCCCCCCCCCACTCCCACACACATACACGCACTCATAACACTTGCTACGCACACGCAAACGCACACTATAGATACTCCAACACACACCACATACACTATACACACACACACACACACACTCAAACACACACCACATACACACTAACACACACACACACACACCATATATACTACACACACACCACATACACTACACATATACACACACACACCACATACACTACAAATACACACACACACACCACATACACTACACATACACACACACACCACATACACTACACACACACACTTTCAGTTTATCAAATTTCTATTATATTATTATATGGGGATGTATTCCAGCGATCCGTCGGAAGTGGTGCGGCCCCACATCCCGTTCCAGGCGTGCCTGGAGAGCTTCATGAAGGAGGAGGTCATTGAGCAGTTCTTCAGCAGCGCTGTCAACAAGAAGGTCACCGCCCGCAAGTACATATATACACTCACTAGATATATCTATACTAATATAATAAAGAGGAAAGATTGTATGTAAGCGTGTTTGTAACGAGTTGGCTCAGAAAGTACTTGACCGATTTTAAAAACTCTTTCACCATTTGAATGCTACATTATCTCTGACTAAAAAAGGCTATTTTAATTGCAAGAAAACAATAAATTTTATGCCCAAATATTTTAAAAAATTATGTCCACCCGTGCGAAGCCGGGACCGGCCGCTATTAATTTATAAAGACAAAAAAAACTAAAGAAAAAATACGTCACAACTTAAATCTAGATAAAAGGGTTCTATTCCTTGTGACATTAGGACTTAATTTAGTACCTACGAGTTTTGTAAACTAAATAAGGTGATTTACACGAGTGAATGATGAAGACAAATATCCTAAAGAAGAATTAACTCCAAACGTTCATGTTGCATAATAGTTTTTGTATCATGAAAAGGACTGCAGGCCCAAGGTGGAGAAGGGTAGCTCAGGATAGACCGCAGTGGAAGCTATTAGAGGAGGCCTATGCCAAGAGGCACACAGATCAGAGACATTATATAAACAGAATCTGAATGGACATATTTTTCTTATCTCAGAATAAAGGGCTTTATTAATATATCCTCACGCCTTCCCACAAGGGTCCCCGAAGGGGTAGGCAGAGGTGTATAGGTAATACCCACACACCCACTTTCCGCCAGAGGTATATTAGGTGCCAACGTGACAGATGGCGAGTCCATCGCCGTTACTCAGGCACGGCTATACATACGCCTTTGAATTTCTTCTCAGACGTATGCAGGTTTCCTCTCGATGTTTTCCTTCACCGTAAAGCTCGTGGCGTGACTAATCACTGTACTTAAGTTCAGAAAAACTCATTGGTACAGTCGGGATTCGAACTTGCGACCTTTGCGTTGCAGGCAACTGCTCGAACCACTCGGCCACCACGGCTCTATTATTATTATTATTAATAGATTTTGTTGATCCAGAATCACCCGGCTGGCGACCTTTCCCGATTACCTACTGATCCAGCTCAAGAAGTTTACCATCAAGGAGGACTGGACACCAGCCAAGCTTGATGTTGCAGTCGACATGCCCTGGGAGGTAACACACACACATATTCACTTGTTGCCAGAAGTAATACATTCACTTGTTGCCAGAAGTAATACATTTAATTACACTATAGATACCTGTGCTTACACACTGGAACACACACTATATCACTTTGACATACTGACCCGACTCGAATATATTGTTAATAAATGATGTCTCAGAAAATAGAACAGTCGTCTAAAAGTAATTGGGTGTTGTCAATATATCGTCAATTCTCAGAAGATCCAAGAATATTATTTATTTATTTATTTACTCGTATACATCTATCATTTCAGGTTGATCCCAATACAATAGTTACAATTATATATATATATTTAAGAGAGGTAGGGCATAACGGGTTTCCTGTTCTAATTTGGAGCTGCCCGACTGGGGCTGGAACTCCACCTTATAGAAGTCTGTAGCCAAATAACACAATTATTTGTGTTGTGTTCCTACGTGGTGAATAAGGTTTCCAGTAATGAGCTCCTTGGGGAGGGGGGGAGGATTGTTATATTGTGTTGGCAGCAGAGGGATTAGTTCCATTATGCTGCCAGTACAGTATAACTCTCCGAACACAGAGTGGCAACGCGCAAGTGATACTTCGGTATTGTAAGCGTAAATAAGCTGCGGTAACCGTTTTCTATCAGGTGGGCCGTATGCTTGTTTGCAACTCTTGTTGTATAAAAGAAAATAGCAGCAAGCAATAGCAAGAGCAGATTTTGAAAAAAGAAAATGAGTTTTTTTTTTATTTACCCTCTTTCATTGTGCCCTACCATATATTTAAGCAATTGTTTTTCTGAGACACCATGTATAATCATTTCTATGACGTATGATTCTGATGAAGTATGTGGCCGAAGCGAAGGTCAGTAAATTTAGAGAGTATTAAAACTCTACTCTCTTTGCCTGCCTACTTCTGCCTTGTCTGTATATGTGTGATTTATAATTATTATTGTCTTAATGGAGGCAGATTAGTTTCAAACGAGTATCCACAGATTTTAACCCCAGCAGTCGAATACCAATGAGTTTTTTTTTTGTATTATCTCTCGTAGCGTGAGTTCCGGGATCTTTTGCTACTTAACCGGTCAGTGGCGAGACCTAGGCCTCCAGCCAGGCACTTTAGTGCTAAGCAACACAGCTAAGGGCACCCCCTGCGGGGTATGGACCTCGGCTTAGGGCGTTGCTGGATCGCGAGCAAGGGAGCTGGGCTGGACTGGTGTGTATGCTGTCGTAATGTCAGGTATTTGCAGGTAGACCTGAGCTGTCTCCGGGGCCGTGGCCTTCAGCCCGATGAGGTGCAGCTGCCCGAGGTGGCGCCCGAGGCCGCTGCGCCCTCCTACGACGAGGGACTGCTGGCACAACTTGTGAGTGTCATTTGACTTTTTTTTTTCACAGGCAACCCTCACAGTATCAAAAATAGGTACTCGTATATTGGTCTCTTAGTAAAGTGACACTGCCACAGAGCAATGCTATTGAATGTATCTTTGATAAGCTATGGCCCCGTAGTTTCGCCCTTGTTAAATTTTAATTCATGCATATTTTTTTTTTAGTTAAATCTTATGTGTTAGTTCAGTTTGTGTTTTTTTTTTATTTAAATCAGTTTGCACATCTTACAATCTTGAGTGCCTTATGACAAATCCTTCCAGCTGGACATGGGTTTCCCCGTGGAGGCGTGCAAGAAGTCCTTGTACTACACCAACAACAGCGGCATGGAAGCCGCTTCCAACTGGCTGATGGAGCATATGACGGACTGGGACTTCGCCAACACCTTCGAGCCGCCAGGGTCGCAGCCAGCTGGTACGATTCGTGTTTAATTCCTTTGCAAGGTCATTTGGAACGGCCGTACCGGCCTTGCCGAAAGGCCGGTACGGTCGTGTTATAACAATCACTTTTCACCGGTGATTGGTGATGTATCGTAGTACCGTCAATGTGGCAGAGCCCATTACCAAGTAAGAATTTACATACGTCTAATTTCTTTCATTATTCTCGAACTCTCACACTTTCACATCACTGTCAATGTTGCGAGACAGTAAATATTCTGATGCCAAATAGCTTTTAATGGTATGGTTGAAATGAGAGTGTGGCAGTAAGGTCGGCGTCGAGCTTAACCGACCGACCAGCATTGCAGCAAACTGCCCAGCCAATCAGTGTACCGAAACCAAATGGGCTTTGACCCAGTACGGTATGGCTAACGTGAGCGTGTGTCAGCAGCGTCTGCGTCGAGCCTGGCGGTGGACCCGGCGCACGTGGAGCAGATCGCGGGCATGGGCTTCACGCGGGCGCAGGCGACGCGCGCGCTGGCCGCCGCGGCCGGGGACGTGGCGCGCGCGCTGGACTGGATCTTCAGCCACGCCGACCAGCTGGACGCCGCGCCGCCCGCCGACCGCACCCTCGGCTGCCGCGACGGACCAGAGAGTCAGTAACACCACCTCTACCTAATCGCTCCCTCACATAGACGCACCTTCCAGCTTCCCGATCGATCTTTGGCAAAGGGGAAATGGGGGCCATTTGCCCTTTCAATATAATAGTAATAAGCGGCCCCTTATCGCAATTTTATCTTTGAAATAACTTAACTAAACTTAAGTACAGTGATTAGTCACACCACGAGCTTAACGGTGAAAGAAAACATCGAGAGGAAACCTGCAATACGTCTGAGAAGAAATTCAAAGGCGTATGTATAGTCGTGCTGGAGAAACGGCGATGGACTCGCCATCTGTCACGGTGGCACCTAATATACCTCTGGCGGAAAGTGGGTGTGTGGGTATTACCTATACACCTCTGCCTACCCCTTCGGGGACCCTTGTGGGAAGGCGTGAGGATATATTAATATTATCTTTGAAATGTATATGAACTCCCTTATCGTGATCTCCCCGCTTACAGACGTACACAAACCTCCTTATCGCGTTCTCCCCTCTTTTAGACGTACACGAGTTACCTTATCGCACTTTCGCTACTTATATACGTACATGATTGTTCACACTACACTCACCATCGGTGAAGAAGGGTCCAAGGTTGAATTCCTCGCCGATACTGAGACAAGTCTCACACTGCACGGTTTCAAAAGACTGTTCGTTCATTAGACTGCTGTAGAACTCCCCATTATGGTGTTTCCTAGAGAGTGCAGCATGGAGTTCTTCAAGAATGTGAAAAGATTCATGCAAAGTCCTAGCTGCTTGCCATCAATCGGACCGCAAGCTTGTTTCCCACCCTGGTGGTATAAAAAATATGCTTTTACAGAGTACAAATTGGTCGCGTTCATCTCCCACATGGGCACGTCCACGATGGTAGGGCATTACGTGTGCCACGTGCTGCACGAGGGTCGGTGGGTGATATTCAACGACAACAAGGTAAGCATTCATGCCGCCACGTAACTTGAGCGCTGTGCAACAGAAACATCACTAATGTGACGTGTCGTGTAGATAGCTCTTTCCCTTTCGCACAACGCGCAAATAACGTATTTATCATAGATTATTGCTATATAAATACAGTGAATATATATTTAATTTCGAAACATACCATACATCTATATATATTTAGGTATGTTAACCTTTGTCCAGTTTGCATAGTAAAATATTTGTTTAGTTTGGGATCAAACAATTTGTATATATATATTTTGGATTCTATTATTATTATTTATCAAAATTTCTATATTTCATGAAAACTATTTACGCCTAATATGTCTTGTAAGTGAAATTTTGTAATTTCGTCAGGCCATAAAGATTATCTGAACCTATCTTGTCATCTGAGTATTTACTGTTTAAGAAAACATTGTCATTTAAGAAGGGTATTAATCTATTGGTTTTGTTTCCAGGTCGCACTATCAGAGAATCCTCCAAAAGACCTGGGCTACCTGTATTTATATGAAAGGCTGTGATACGGACGATACATTTGTGATCTTGTACCAAAAATCGTTGGCTCGGTTGTATGGATTGAAGTGTTATGTATTAGACTGTTTGTATGTTCACACACAAGAGATTCTACGGCTAAGTAACATTTTAGTCCATATTTATGTCAAATAAATAAATTTTCTAGAAATTTCAATTAGGTTAACAAATTGTCACAAGGACGTTGTTCTGCATAGGATATGCATTTTTATTTGAATTCTACTTTTTTTTTATATTGAGTGCAATATTCCAGCCTCTTAACCTGCTATTAACAATTCCTTTACGGCATTTGTGCCAAAAAAACCATGATTGTTTAAATTGTTTGCGTTTTAAATGCTTCCTGCCTTTGTTCATAGCTTTATGAAATGTATTTAAAAGCATCATAATCTTGAAACAACGAAAATAAAAATAAATTATTAATATTACGCTCTTATTGCCTGTTTTATTACTGTATATCCTCACGCCTTCCCACAAGGGTCCCCGAAGGGATAGGCAGAAATGTATAGGTACCACCCTTTTTTGCTAGATTATATGCCAACGTGACAGATGGCGAGTCCATCGCCGTTACTCGACGAAGCACAACTTTACATACGCCTTGGAATTGCGTCTGAGACATGCAGATTTCCTCTCGATGTTTTCCTTCACCGTAAAGCTTGTGGTGTGATTAATCACAGTGTGGTACAGACAGCATTCAAACTCGTGATCTTTATATTGTAGGCCACTCGAACCACTCGGCCATTAAAGGCAAAGGTTTAGTTTTCTTACTAACCTCTAAATTCATCTACACACCTTTTCCAAAAGGGTTATTTTGTCTGGAGATATATTTACAAGGCAGGTCTCTTGAAGTATTTGAAGTAAAAAATACATCTCGGTTTTTTCCCTCTATTACAAGCAGGTTACTTCACAATATTTTCCTTCTCTATAAAATTTGTAGTGTGATAAATCTGTTTGGCTTTGAACTTGTATACCTAACCACTGAACTACCATGGCTTCAAAGAACTGACAAACTAAAAATGTTATATACACATTTACTGTAAATGATGAAAGCCAAAAGGACTTTCATTTTAAACTAAATTTTAATATGATTTATTTACACTAAAGCTAAGAAGCAAAATTATCGTTTGAAGCGATCTTCTTGTTTTGGTATATGCTTCATGAAAATCGTCTTTTCATCAAAGTATGTGTTGAACTTCTTATAATCTCTTCTTTTTCTGGGGTCCTTGTTACAATGGTCTGGTGTCATGTTAATCATGAGCCCTGAAATTTTAAATAAACTTATAACATCTAAGAAAATAATGAATAAATTATAACCTTACAGGTAAGACAGTGAGAGCAAAACTTACAAACCTTTCTTCATCTACATACACTCATCAAGTCAAAACTCATATTTTAAAACTATAAGTAAAACTGTAAATTCAACAGAAAAAATTATACTACTTCACTGTCCCTTAGCCTAGTGATCAGAGCTATTTAAGTGTATGTTTCGAATGCAGTGATTTTCGAGCTCAAAAAATCTTTCTATGTAGAAGGGTGTCAAGGGTTCTATGTGATCAACATAAAAAATCTAGTTTTGGGTTAACTTCTTCTGGACCTATGACTACATTCCATAATACACAGCTTTGCTTATGTAGGGACTTAAGACTTCCATTGAAGTGAAAACTCTACCTACTCGGTGGGGGACTTGGCATGATTCAAATATATAAATATATATCCTCACGCCTTCCCACAAGGGTCCCCGAAGGGGTAGGCAGAGGTGTTTAGGTAATACCCATACACCCACTTTCCGCCAGAGGTATATTAGGTGCCAACGTGATAGATGGCGAGTCCATCGCCGTTACTCAAGCACGACTATACGCCTTTGAATTTCTTTTCAGAAGTATGCAGGTTTCCTCTCGATGTTTTCCTTCACCGTAAAGCTCGTGGTGTGACTAATCACTGTACTTAAGTTCAGAAAAACTCATTGGTACAGTCGGGATCCGAACTTGTGACCTTTGCGTCGCAGGCAATCAATTATATGTATATCATAATAAAAGCCATGAATCTACTACATACCTGCTTTCTGAGCCATCGACACCATCTTTCCGATTTTCTTCTGCTGTCGCCGACAGAGGCCTGTAATACGTCTTGGGAGCATACACCCGTCTGATCTCAAGAATTGACTCAGGATTAGAACATCCGTGTGTTTCACGTCAAGTTTCAGTGAGCACATGTAGCAAGGAGGTTTAACAGGAGTTTCATTACAAGTTGTGGCAGAAACATTTGTATCTGGCTCCGTCAATGATTTGATGTTCTCGGCGCGTACTAACAGTTCCGACCTCGGAGACGGCAATATTACTGCTTCCACAATCAAACTTGAACCTTTAACACTTTCTCGAACTAAAATAAACAGTAATAATGAATTAACAAAAACAAATTGTCAACAATTGAATTATTTTGCGAGGTTATGCAGCAATATAGAATGTTTCGAGAGTGATGGAATATTGACTTACTTTCTTTTACATTCATCGACTTAGTAGTTGAAATTGAGCGGATAGAAGTAGATAATATAGCATTTCTGGCGAATGAAAACCCAGCTCTTGCTAAAGAGGCCATGTCGAAGTTGTATAACTTATAACTTAACAGCACAACAAAACTTTCGGTCAGCCATAGAATATTGGTAGTTTCTGGTAGTTATAAAAATGTCAATTACATATATTTTCTCCACAGAAAATTATTTCAACAGTCAAAAGAAAGATTGAAATCATATGTTAGAAATTGTACTATAAAATATATGATATATTAAATATTTATTTTTCCATAATCATATATTATATTACGGTACTGTTATCCAAAGGGAAGAGGTGCATTACTTTTCTGAAGAGCGATTCAAAATTTCGAATCGATGCATACCGACCTCTCAATAACTTACCTGCCCGTTTTTATAGGTCCCATGTAAACAAATGAAGTCTAAAATAATTTTAGGTCAATAAAAAAGCTGCTAGAACCAGCAACATAAAGATTGCAAGTTCGCCTCCATACTGTATCAGTGTATTTTTCTGAACTTACACACAACTCACAAAAGTGCCAGTACCAGTAGGCACACCACGAGCTTTACGGCGTAGTAAAACAGGGAGAAAACTTGCATACATTTAAGATGAAATTGAATTGAAAGACATGTGTCACATGTGTAATGTCACGTTGGGTGGGACCTAAAATATACCCGCGTAAAGTGTGTGTCGGACTACCTACACACTAAAGACACCTCTGCCTACCACTTCAGGAACCCTTGTGGGAAGGCGTGAAGAAAATAAATATTTTTTCCCTTGTCTGTCTATTATAAAAAAATATCAATTCGTTATGTATGGCATGTGTATTTATTTTATTGAACAACACTTAATAATATTACACAGATTTCAATAATAACTAACATCAAGGAGATAAAATATGAACAATAATAATGTAATCATTTCATTAAAACATTGAAGACAAATTCAGAGTTAAGCAGTATCTAACCCACTAATTCAAGTGTTAAACGTTATGTATGTATAATTATGTTAAAGCATATTGAACAAATTCATAGTTAAAGATGTAGTGAATAGAATATCTAGCACGAAGTATTATTTTTTATTGGGCCACAATTATTTAAATATGAAATTTTGTCTACTCTATGCAACCCCCTAAAATACAATTGAATTGGTCTGTACCACTAATAACTGTGTCCCAATAAAAAAGTTCGACCAAGATTTTTATGCATTAAATCTTTACCAACAAATGATTCAATATACTTTAACATAATTAAACATAATAGGCGTGATAATATATTCTACGAAGAAACACTTTGGGTCTAAATAAACCAAATAATTTCAAATGATGATTTGGCCGGTTACACCTTTCAAAAGATAAAAAGTAGATAGATAAAAAAATGCATGTGATAAATGTAGGTTTAGCTGCTTCTGTTTTTAAAACATGTTCTAAATTTGAAATATAAATATGTATAGATATAACTTCGATATATTTCCTTCATAAAATAAACTGCTAAGCAGCGTTACATAAACTACTAATTCATATTTTTAGCTTTATATAATACAGATCTACATAATTTTTCCGTCTGGTTTCTAAAGATTTGTTTAGGAACCGTTGATTATCTGTTTACGTAGAGGCATCTGGGACGGTACAAGCCAAGCTCGGTTATAAATATTCGAGATAAATGAATTATGAGCAAAATGCATTTCAAAATGCGTTGTAAGTAAAACACGTAGTTCATTTCTTAAAAATGGAGACACAATTACTATCAAGAATAAATACGTATATAAATAAGATCAAAATGCGTTGTCAAGTTGTTATCTTTAAATAACAAAAATAAAGTTCGTTTTTGTGACGTAAATTTTAACAATTTTTTTTTTATTTAGTTAATGTTTTCTTTTAGACTGTCCGCGATTTACAGATCAGAAAATTTATTACAATGTACAATCTAAAAAATAAACAGTTGCATTTTAAATAAAACATAGCGTAGAACGAAACGTGTGCACTATGTACGAACGAAACGTGACGGTGAATAAATATCTCATAGGAATAATGAAACAGCACGTCAATTTTTATCTTCCTCAACTATCCCATAAAATAACTTAAAACGATGTTTGTCCCGTTACGATGATTACTTGGGGAAGGCACTGAGACCCTTGCTCAGCAGTCCAGCGGCGCCCTGAGACGCGTCATGTGCTGCTGTGTTCAAGTTGGACACCAACTAAAAAAAAACATTTTGGAAACGAGTTTTAATGTATTGCAACACTTATATTTTTAGTATGATAGAAGATAACTGTAAAAAATAATGCAATTCAAGCGTTTTCAAAATGTACAGGTATATTAATAGATTAATTAGAGATATAAGCCTCGGCGTCAGTGGTTCGTTTTTAAAATTGCAAATTCGAATCCCGACTACCAATGAATAGGTACGCAGAAATTAAAAACGGTGATTAAACATCGCACCACGAGCTTTTCTGTGAAACAAAACATCGAGAGTTAACCTGCATACGTGTGAATAGAAATTCAAAGCCGAATCGAGTAACAGCGACATCTCTCATGTTGACGAAAAGGGAGTGTTATTTCAGCTCTGCCAGTTAGCACGTGTAGATATATTTTTTGTCTTGGTAACACTGCACAGATTAAACAGTAAAAAATAAAAAACCGATTGATCATACATTGTCTCTCTTCTCATTGAGGTATTTATCGGCATTCTTGATCTTGGAGTCGACCACCTGTCCAGCGTTCTTTAGACCCTCATCAGCCGCGTTCTCAACGCGCTTCAGGGTATTGTCGACGGTGCTGCTGACTGCATTGCTGGCATCTGCTGCTGCCTTCTCCGCTGCCTTTTTGGATTCTTCCATCGCTGCGTCTGTGCAAACACAAGATATTTGAGACCCCAATTGATGAGACAAAATTCTGGAGTGATAAAGGGACAGATAGGCGGATAAGAGTGCGGTCTGCTTGATGGTAACCGGCCACCGCCTATGGACGCTTGTTTTGTCCCAGTGGGGCAAAACGAATTTTGAACAGGACAATCCGGTGACACATGATTTTTGGTCACACCACGAGCATGACGGTGAATGAAAACATCGAGTTAATTTGAGATGAAATCGAATGACATATGTGTCGGCGTGCTTAGAAATGGCGCCGGCACTTGAATACACCTCCGATGAGAAGACGTGTTACGCTCATTCCTTAGGGGAGTATCTGTACAGATAGTGCCATCCTCGAAGACGCGCCCCACTACTTTTCCTTATAGTTTATATTAGTGTGTTTATATTAGTTTATAGTGTGCAATCTTACACTAATGTTCAGTATTATCGGTACACACTGATTAACTATGAGTGTACACGCACACTACAATTAATAGATTCCAGGTTCCATCAGGTCCCAGTCCCCTTATTCTGCCACCCCCTCGACTAGAAATTGGTGGGGCGCGTCTTCATGTATGGCACTATATATATGTGGGAATGCATATATTTATACCACTTAGGTGGCAAACAGGCCCACGCCCCGTCTGATAGTAAGATGGAATCTTTTCATAACCATTTATAAATAAAAGCTATTGTACAGAATGATCAAATAATTAATTAATACTCACTGGCCGCTCTCTTAGCTTCTTCCTTAGCAGCTTCAGCGGCCAGTCTAGCCTTCTCCTTGGCTTCCTCGGCAGCCTTCTTCGTGCTGTCTACCGTCGCGTTGATCGTATCTGGAGAAACAATACAACTCAGACCATTTATATACAGCGTTGCGATCCTGTATCACACATTAACGAAGCGTTGTTAATCTAAACAACCTTGTTCCAACGCAATTTTGTTACATGTTGACAGCCAGTTTGACAGCTCTATTGTTAGTGCTGCTTGGGTTTTTTTTCTTTTTATACCACATGGGTGGCAAACAAGCATGCGGTCCGCCTGATGGTAAGCGGTTACCGTTAATATAGTTTGCGTTGATCGTTCTGTGGAACCTAGGCAAAACGGTCCATCTAAATGCAGCGATGTGATCCTGTATTACTTATTTACAAAGCATTGTTAATATAAACAACCTTGTTCTAACTATATTTTAAAAGCTGTTGACAGCCAGTTTGACAGCTGTTAGTGTTGCTAGCTATATTTTTATTATTGTACACGCAGATATACATTGCTCGACTGTTTTAATTAAACTAAGTTCTTGGCGGAAATCAATAAATGCGCTTTGTTTTTTTGTCTCCTATATTTTTATTGTAGTCTTTCTAACTTGCTGTCAAGCTGTCATATTGAGGAGTAACGTTCTATTGAGTGAGCGATTTATATGGACATTGAAATAAATTCCTTTTACGTGAAGTGATATAGAATTTTACAAAATGCTACATTTAGCCTGGTCATAATTACTTGCAAAACCACAGAGGTGGACTTAGTATATGACAACGGAACTTTAATACAATATTAAAGTACTTAGTAATTGTATTTTATCAGGATTTAAAAAACCCATCATAAACCAACTATCATGTTTTAAGAAAGCGTACTCATAATCGATTTAAAATTTTTATTGTACTGATATGTGAAGGTATTAGGTAAAAATTACACTCCGTTATCAAAATCGTAGACGGAAACAAGCGGAGTAATATCTCTTATAAGATTGAGTACTAAAGGTAACCTAAAACGTAACTAGATTGGAATTTCTCATAAACGTAATTACGTAAGGCAACGTCATATTATTTTATACCAAATTAACACGTTGCTAACTTTTTGGATTATATCCAAAAAGTTATGATAAATATAAATAGAAAAATGGAAACAATGCGTATACCTAATTACCTATATATATTTAATTCATCATCATCCGCATTCATAAGATTTCGTGGTATTTTCCAGAATAAATACTGTAATTATAACTACCATTGCCAAAAATTTCAAATTTAAAAACTAGCAACATTATGTACAAACCTACCACCAAGTACCATTGGCATGATTATCCAAGAATGCCAAGGGAATTTACTTAATGACACATTATGGAAATAGTATCACGGTAGAGTTTACCTTTCAACATGAAGACATCCCATTCCCTGGTATAGAAATGTAAAAGAATTAAGAAGCAAAGCCACACCGTAGGAAAAATGAAAAAAGCGGTACCTTTAGCGCTGTCAATCACGCTTTTCTCCTCCTCACCTTCAGTTTCCTCTGCGTTAAACAAAGTGTTTGACACTGTATCTACGGAAAGAGTTAGTCAGAAGTATTACACTAAAGATAACCGCATGCAACCGAAAGATAAATAAATAGTACAGTAGTAGTAATGACTAGTACAAAAAATATAATAATTAAAGTACAATAGAAGTTGGAGAAATTTCTCGTAATGTTGGGCGGGTACCATACTCAAATGGAATGAACACTACGGGTTTTTTGAAATAAGAACGCTTTGAAGTCCGTTACATATACGTTGCAATGTGTTTAAAATAGAATTAAATTCAATTTTCGAATGACAGTTGACGTGAATAAATATTATTATTATATAGTTGACGTGAATCATGTCCGCTGTCGTTCGAAAATTGAATTTATATTAGCAACCAAATACGAATACCTTTAGCATTTCCTAAGAACGTTGCACTTTTATCATAAGTGGAGGTCGCAGTGTTCTTGGTACTATCAACTGTGTTTGCCAGCGCCCCTACGGATGGGATTAAAAAATAATAAAAAAGCAAAATGATAAACGATTGGAGCCAATGAGAATGTTCCAAAATACCTTTAGCACTATCGAATAGTGATGATCCTTTGTCAACAGCGGAACTAGCGACATTTTTTGTAGTGTCTACAGTGGATTGCAAAGTGTTTGCTACTGTGTCTAAAATAAATAATAAATAACATCAAATATTTTGCTAAATAAAAATATCGAATTTAGCTTATATGTATTTATAATACCTTTAGCGGTACCGAATAGGGATGTGCCTTTATCAGCGGCGGAAGCGACTGCGTTTTTAGTTGTATCTACTGTATTTTGAACCGTGCTTGCAACTGTGTCTATAAAAGCGAAAAAATTAATTAAAGCCTTCAACAACCGGAAAGAACTTCTATGTGAGCATATGTTTTTTTTACGTAATCCTGGGTTGGTAGCCTGGTAGCTTTGGTAATGGTACAATGAACATTAGCAAATATTCCTACAAAAAATAATTATTTACAAAGCGTAATGATAATTATCTAAAAAATCATTTTAAATTAGCAAAAGTACTGCCCTGTATAAAGCTCCATAAAAATATTCGCTTCGAAGTAATGTGCATACACGGATACACGAACAAAACTATAATGTTATAAACAAATACTTTATCAAGATAATTAGAGGCTACCTTCAGCAGTGTCAATGAGTGATGTGCCTTTGTCTACTGCGGCAGCGGCCACGTTCTTAGTGGTGTCTACTGCGGTGTGCACTGTATTAGCCACATTGTCTACAATTATGAATCAAATGTCGTGAATGAGCAACAATACTATAATGTTATAACAAATACTATTAGAAGATAATTAGAGGCTACCTTTAGCAGTGTCAAAGAGTGATGTGCCTTTGTCTACTGCGGCGGTGGCCACGTTCTTAGTGGTGTCTACTGCGGTGTGCACTGTATTAGCCACGGTGTCTACAATTATGAACAAAATTCGGGAATAAGCAAAAAAAACAATAATGTTATGAAAAATACTTTATCAAGATAATTAGAGGCTACCTTTAGCAGTGTCAATGAGTGATGTGCCTTTGTCTACTGCGGCAGCGGCCACGTTCTTAGTGGTGTCTACTGCGGTGTGCACTGTATTAGCCACAGTGTCTACAATTATGAACAAAATGTCGTGAATGAGCAACCAAACTATAATGTCACTACCTATCCCGCCCATCTTCGCTTGGGTGAAAAAGCTAAATTACCCGTAGCACGATCACAGCGCCACCTATCGGGTCCAATTGTGAATCTAAGCCATTATTAACTTCATCTGTTAGAATCGTTTGGATTTAACTGATATTTGTGATTGTCAAATAATAGACAAATAATTTGCAATAAAATAATATTCCGACTATAAATTGAGATGTAAGCTATCCTATCTTTCAAGTTGGATCAAACTGCACACGGTGTGCACATTTTATTAAAATCGGTTAAGTAGTTTGGGAGTCCATCGCGGACAAACAACGTGACGCGTAATTTATAAATATTAAGAAGATAATAAATACTGTTTCAAAATAATTAGAGGCTACCTTTAGCAGTGTCATAGAGTGATGTGCCTTTGTCTACTGCAGCGGCAGCTACGTTCTTTGTGGTATCTACTGCGGTGTTCACCGTATTAGCCACAGTGTCTACAATTATGAACATAATGTCGTGAATGAGCAACAAAACTATAATGTTATAACAAATACTTTATCAAGATAATTAGAAGCTACCTTTAGCAGTGTCGATGAGTGATGTGCCTTTGTCTACTGCGGCAACGGCCACGTTCTTAGTGGTGTCTACTGCGGTGTGCACTGTATTAGCCACATTGTCTACAATTATGAACAAAATGTCGTGAATCAGCACAAAACTATAATGTTATAACAAATAATCTATCATGATAATTAGAGGCTACCTTTAGCAGTGTCATAGAGTGATGTGCCTTTGTCTACTGCGGTGGCGGCCACATTCTTAGTGGTGTCTACTGCGGTGTGCACTGTACTAGCCACAGTGTCTACAATTATGAACAAAATGTTATGAATGAGCACATAAAAAACATAATGTAATAACAAATACACTATCGAGATAATTAGAGGCTACCTTTAGCAGTGTCATAGAGTGATGTGCCTTTGTCTACTGCGGGAGTGGCTACGTTCTTAGTGGTGTCTACTGCGGTGTGCACTGTATTAGCCACAGTGTCAACAATAATGAACAAAATGTCGTGAATGAGCATCAAAAACATAATGTTATAAACAAATACTTTATCAAGATAATTAGAGGCTACCTTCAGCAGTGTCAATGAGTGATGTGCCTTTGTCTACTGCGGCAGCGGCCACGTTCTTAGTGGTGTCTACTGCGGTGTGCACTGTATTAGCCACATTGTCTACAATTATGAACCAAATGTCGTGAATGAGCAACAATACTATAATGTTATAACAAATACTATTAGAAGATAATTAGAGGCTACCTTTAGCAGTGTCAAAGAGTGATGTGCCTTTGTCTACTGCGGCGGTGGCCACGTTCTTAGTGGTGTCTACTGCGGTGTGCACTGTATTAGCCACGGTGTCTACAATTATGAACAAAATTCGGGAATAAGCAAAAAAAACAATAATGTTATGAAAAATACTTTATCAAGATAATTAGAGGCTACCTTTAGCAGTGTCAATGAGTGATGTGCCTTTGTCTACTGCGGCAGCGGCCACGTTCTTAGTGGTGTCTACTGCGGTGTGCACTGTATTAGCCACAGTGTCTACAATTATGAACAAAATGTCGTGAATGAGCAACAAAACTATAATGTTGTAACAAATAATCTATCAGGATTAGGGGCTACCTTTAGCAGTGTCATAGAGTGATGTGCCTTTGTCTACTGCAGCGGCAGCTACGTTCTTTGTGGTATCTACTGCGGTGTGCACTGTATTAGCCACAGTGTCTACAATTATGAACAAAATGTCGTGAATGAGCAACAAAACTATAATGTTATAACAAATACTTTATCAAGATAATTAGAAGCTACCTTCAGCAGTGTCAATGAGTGATGTGCCTTTGTCTACTGCGGCAGCGGCCACGTTTTTAGTGGTGTCTACTGCGGTGTGCACTGTATTAGCCACATTGACTACAATTATGAACCAAATGTCGTGAATCAGCAACAATACTATAATATTATAACAAATACTATTAGAAGATAATTAGAGGCTACCTTTAGCAGTGCCATAGAGTGATGTGCTTTTGTCTACTGAGGCGGCGGCTACGTTCTTAGTGGTGTCTTCTACGGTGTGCACTGTGTTAGCCACAGTGTCTACAATTGTGAACAAAATTTCGTGAATGAGCAACAAACCTAATGTTGTAACAAATACTTTTAGAAGATAATTAGAGGCTACCTTTAGCAGTGCCATAGAGTGATGTGCCTTTATCTACTGCGGCGGCGGCTACGTTCTTAGTGGTGTCTACTGTGGTGTGCACTGTGTTTGCTAGTGTATCTAGTGATAATAAAATAAATCTTATAAAAGGGACGATACTGCGTGTAAAAAACGGTATTATTTAATATATTTATAGCTTTACTTATATTTATTTTCTTTAAATGTAAATGATGAGCCATAAAATAAACACCTTGTTATTTGTATCAATAGCAGATTTGATGTTGGTAAACCCCTGTGAAGTACAACATTTATATGTAATTGCGATTTGGATATGTCAATATTTTTCTTCTATAGTAAAACAATTTGAGCAAAGCTAAGCTAGATTCTAATTTGTTACCTTTAGCATTATTCGCATATGATTTTCCAGTTTCTACCGCAGACTGTGCAGCACTTTTGGTTGTATCTACAGTGCTTTGAATTGTATTCTGTGCGGTATCTATAAAATACGACGTATATTTTAAGAAATATACAAGTAATTAAACTAATTTACTCTATTTCACTATGATATACCTTTAGCAGTATCAATGTGGCTTTTCCCCGATTCGAAAGTACTCTGAGCTGTTTTCTTAGTACTATCTACTGTACTCTCTACAGTATCTACAAAATAATAAAATAAATTAAATTAAAAAAGTACTACGGGAGCTAAAACATAAAACACAGAATATAAAAAATATACCTTTAGCGGTATTGAACACTGACTTGCCGATATCAAAAGCTGAATACGCAGCAGTCATCGACATGTCCAATGCTGATTGCAACGAATTTTGTGCCGAATCTAAAGCGTTAAATAGCAAACAAAACAGAACACACTGAAGTTAGTTACTGGTGTATACACACAGAGCATACAGGGTGCGCAGGAAATAGGAATGTTTGCTTCTAAAAGTTATAGGGTATTGTGAATACATCCTCATGACGATGCAATAAAACAAATGGTTCCAAAGATAACAGAATGTCAACATGATTAAAGGGAGTAATACCCAGTTCGAAGCTTCAAGAGTTTTCAAAAGCTATTAAAGAAGAAAAATATTTTATTTTATATAAAAAAACTTTTTCGTTACATCCGATTTTTATACAAAAAAGGTTATAGTTTTTCAAGTTATACCGTAATTTATTCTATACTAATTAGCTTCATAATATTGTACCCTATGATATACTTGAGCATTCATTCGAATTTCCAACCCACCCTGTATAAAATGAGGTGAGACAGATAAGGTACTGAACATAATATGGACAAAACTTTGTACCTTTGACATTATTTACAACTGCTTTAGCAGCACTTTTTGAACTATCTACGGTACCCGTTATAGTACTGCCAACAGCATCTACAAATTGCTCATAGTTTATTGAAAGGTTAAATTATGCTTTATAATATTATCGAAAGGAAAAGTATTTTATAAAAAATAATATTAAAAGTAAATTTTCCGATTACCTCTAGCGGAAGTGGCATAATTAATACCAGTATCAACAGCAGCTTGTGCTACCTTTTGTGTCGTGTCTACGGTACTGTGAACTGTGCTCGTTAGCGTATCTACAATATGAAATTAAATGCTATTGAGTATTAAAAATTGATATTCGAATGGATTAATGAAAAACAAACACAAAACAAACTCAAAAGCTACCTTTAGCGGTACCGAAAAGAGATGTGCCCTTATCAGCAGCAGCTGACGCTGCGTGTTTTGTTGTGTCTATTGTGGATTGAGCACCTGTTGCTACTGTGTCTATAAAATAAAAATAAATTAAATATAAAGTGAGAATAATTTTGGAATAATATACTAATTGCTTCCTTACTTATATATGAGCTATGTATGGTATAACTTTAAACTGTTTAACATACCAAATAAGTCATCATCATCGGCCCACACTAGTCCACTGCCGGACATAGGCCTCCCCTAATGAGCGCCATAGCGTCTTATAAGATAGGGCGCTACAGCGCCATAGTCATACTTTGGGGTAATGTTCAGAAACGTATGTTACATTTCTTGCAGATACAATAATCTCACTATACTATTTACGTATATTTGACAAAAGTAGTGTTACGTAAACTCAAAACAAACTCGCAAAATAATTTAATCACTTACACAGCTCTATGTCTACAACTACGCCCTGTTATCGTTCTGTAAAAATATCAGGAAAACTTCAAATATATTTACGCCTTCCCAACAGGGTCCGCCAAGTGGTGGGTGTGAATTTTAGGTGCCAACGTGAAAGATGGTGAAAACTTTAAGAAATTAAATTATTAAGGGGTCAACGTAGGGCTTTAAACGTAGTAAGCAGATGATAACAGAGAAATACCTTTAGCACTACCGAGTAAGGAGGACCCGTAGTTATAAGTAGATGCAGCTGCGCTTTCTACAGTGTCTACTGTGCTTTGGGCTGTATTCACTACTGTGTCTAAAATGTATAACACAACAATATATAAATACACACCCTAGTGAAATAAATGTGATATGCAACAAAATTTAATATTTATTAGCTACCTTTAGCGCTACCAATAAGGGAAGCTCCTTTATCGTAAGTAGTAGCCGCAGCGTTCCAAGTAGTATCTACTGTGCTATGCACTGTGTTTGCTACTGAGTCTAAAATTAAATATAAATAAATACAATATCTATAGCGGAATTAAAAAAAAAACATTTAACTAAGACAACATTAATATTTATTAGCTACCTTTAGCGCTACCAATAAGGGAAGCTCCTTTATCGTAAGTAGTAGCCGCAGCGTTCCAAGTAGTATCTACTGTGCTATGCACTGTGTTTGCTACTGAGTCTAAAATTAAATATAAATACATAAGGAATAAAATAACATTTGTTATTTTATTAAATGTTATTACGTTTATATTAAAGGCACTTGAAGGCAAGACTTAAAAAGTGTCTCACATAACGTATATATATATAACAAATAAAATAATTTGTACAATAGACGCCTGCAAAAGCCCGGCTCTCGAATCAATTATGATGAGAAGACGTTGGACTTTAAGAGATTTTATGTGTTACCTCGAGCGCTGCCAATAAGGAAAGATCCTATATCGAAGTAGCGACAGCAGCGTACTTAGTAGTGTTTACAGTGCTAGCTACTGTGTCTAGAAGTACGAAGACATACATTTTGTATATTCATATCTATATTTATATGTCACGAGCTGCAGCCTGTAACGCTTCGCTACGGAACATTGTGATGCAGCGAAAAATATATAAAAACCTTGAAGCGCATTGCATATTGTGTTAGGCACAATCGGTGTAGCAGTTTCCAAGATTTTGAAGCGTACACAAATTTACTTAACATTATATATATATATATAAATATATATATAATGGGAGGTAAGTAATTATCGTCTGTTACCTCGGGCGCCACCAATAAGGTAAGCTCCTTTATCATAAGTAGCAGTAGCGGCGTACATAGTAGTATCAACTGCGCTTTGAAAGGAGCTCGCTACAGTGTCTATAAAATAAAATAAGGTACTGGCAACTTTCTAAAGCATTCTACCTTGTCTTTTTCATACCATAATCAATATGCTTCAAATGTATTTAAAAGTGAGTAGGTACTATACTGTAAATGTATATTGATATATATATATGATACCAAAAGAGATCTCATACTTAATATTTAATCAAACAAAAGGACAGAAAACCAAGAAAGTTGTTATCGTTTACTTGTTAGTAAATAAAGACAAGGATTAGTTAGATTTAGAAGCATGTAACGCGTTACGTTACTTTTGTTAGTATTCATTAGTATAACAATAAAATAAAATGTATTAATTTATTATAAATCTCATTAATTATGCATTCCTTCATCTTTAAATATTTTTAAGTGTGTTTTTTTTCATATTTAAACCCGGCGATCATGTCTTGAGGTAATTTATATTAGATGAGGTAATATTTTAACTGAATAATACCTTTCAATGTATTAACTAGTAAAGCTATCGTATCAGCTGCAAATAAATTTTACGCACGAAAAACGCCTTAGATCAACGTGACTATAATATAAAACTTAATCTTTGATCATGTAGACGTAAAATATTGTTCTTACAAATACATATACGTATAAATAGTCACCAACAGTCTATGTGATAGAGTTCGATTGAAAAATTATAAGACTAATTTAAAAATTATCTACATACTACTTATTTCTAAATGTTGACACAAATATAAAATTTCTGTTTGTAAAAACTAGAAGCGTTTATCTAGTGTCTACTGCGTTTTCTTCTG
This sequence comes from Drepana arcuata, assembly GCA_016069955.1. NCBI lineage: Eukaryota > Metazoa > Arthropoda > Insecta > Lepidoptera > Drepanidae > Drepana > Drepana arcuata. The sequence goes on from JACCPG010000036.1 coordinate 78,896, forward strand.
TGTCTAAAACAATAACAAGACATAGACAAGTATTATGTGCGATAACAATTTACTCTAAATCTGTGAGAACGAACATATAGAGCGATACAATTTGGAAAGCTACCTTGAGCAGAGTTCACAAAAGATCCGTCATGAGCATTAGAAGACGTTTCACTTTTAATTTCATCAGCTGATGTTTTAAACGTATTCGTTAATTTATCTAAAATAATAAATATTTATATATATAGTAAAGTTTGTTTCATAGAATATATGGATGTACATAAACATATTTATATAAAATAAATATTTAATATTACCTTTAACTGTATCTAAAAGAGACTTGTCCCTTTCAGCAGTAATTTGATTTTCATTTGTACATGTGTTTGTATAGTGTGCCTTTTCTAAAATTATTGAAAAAATATTTAAAATTGGAAGGGAATCAATAATTGTCATTATAAAAAAAAATATAACAAAAACTACCTGCGAGACTAAGGAATAGCAAGGAGCCATAATTGTTGGTAAGTATAGCTGTGTTCCTATCAGAGTTTATGGAATTATCCGATTCTAAAACGTAAAAAAAATATTAAATATATATATATATAAAAAAAAATATTTTGAAAAGGTTTTTTAAAATTTCCACAAAATATTTGGGCTTTTATGTATACGAATCAAATCGAATATATTTCAATACCTTCGATGCTAAGAAATAGTGACGTCCCATAGTCGATACTGTCAGAAGATTTTTTATTTGTTTCAACGAGCGGAGTTTCTGAATCTACAAAATCAATAGAAGACAGTTTAATGCAACTAGGTATATTTCCTAAATACATGGGTATTGAATAAATTATTAAATTGATATATAAAGACAGTTCTACCTTTGAGGCTTAAAAATAGTGACGAACCAAAATGATCAGTTGATACAGGCGAATTCTCACCCGTCTCTACAGTAGAATGTTCTGTGTCTAGAATAATAATTTATAATTATAATATGTCATTTTCTACAAATATCAAAACTATTGAATTAAGCCTACCTTTAAGGCTAAGGAATAGTGATGAACCTAATTCATCGTACGAAGAAGCAACTCCGTTCTGATTATAATTTATTGAATTTTGCTCTTTATATAAAACTAGCGGTCCGTCCAGGCTTCGCACGGGACGGACCGCTCTTAAAAAAATCTTATGTCCAGCATAAGATTTTATTATAAAAGAAAATATAGCCTTTGTCACTCAGGGCGAATGTAACTTTCCAATGGTGAAAGAATTTTTCAAATCGTACCAATCGTTTCGGAGCCTATTTAATATAAACATACTTACATACAAATCCTTCCTCTTTATAATGGGGACTCTTCTAATACAGGTTCTTGGAACTTAAAAGAAGAGAACCCTAACCATGTAATAATATTATCTTGTAATTAATTCAATAAAGATTTTATTATTTTTATTATTATAATATTCATCATCACAAATTTAAGAGCTGGGCTCTTGTCGGCGTCTCTGATGCAGTCCCCTCCATTCGCTTCTATCCAGCGCAACCTCTTTGACCTCCTTATACGTCATGAGAGAATTTTTTTCCTTGATCTGACCCATGTATGTTAATCTTGGTCTTCCTCAAGTAAAAAGAGTCAAAGAAACAAGAATTCTGCTGGAAACAGTCGAGAATAGAAGAGGAAAGATGATAGGCCACCTTATACGGCATGATAGCTTCTTTAGAAATAATATTAGTATAGATAAAAATACATATATATGTACACGCATATATCTATATTATTATGTACTTGTATTGTGCTGGATAAATTGCTGGACATTTATAACTAGATACCTTTCGCCGAATCAATTAATGTCGCCATCTTCTCAACAGAAGGATTTACATTAATATCGTCCACGGGTGACTGAAACATGCTCACTAATGCGTCTAAAATAACGAATATATTATATGTATATCGTATATGTAAATATCTTGATATATACTTGCAAATACACATTATAAACTGGTCTTTATTGGTTGTAGAAGTTATGTTTACGTTCTCACTTGCCTACTTATTCATACAGCAAAATTTTGCAGATTATTTATAGATATCTCCGGCAAAAAGGCTGTTGTTTCAACTCTGTCTACCTTTTCGTGTGCCCTTTTGGGAAGACGTTTAAAAATTTCATATATTTTTTTATAATGCACGACGAAGCTTAGTAAATTCATACATTTATTATGAATTATTATTATCTTTTTTACATAATTTTTGTACAATCAATAATAATATTGTTTATGTGTTTTATTCGTCTCGTTATTAATGCCGGGGTAAATACCAGCGGCCTAAGCAAATTGGCTACTATTAGGGTTGGAATGACATTTGACGTACCTATATTTGAAGAATTTTACGACTAATATTAAGTTTTTTTTGTAGATTGATAAAATAATAATGATTATAGTTATTGTCTCAAAACCCCATTTTTAATAGGAATGGCAAAAGTGGGACCCAATTAAAACATGCCAAAACGCATGAAATATTAGAAAAGTGGTTACCTTTTGCCGACTCCATGTACGACTTTCCAGTATCCACTGCGGTCTGTGCAGTACTTTTAGAACTTTCTACTGTGTTATGTATCACATCTACAATAGATGTAAAAGATTAAAACGTGCAAGAAAATATTAAATTTAGTACTAGAAAGCGATAGAAGTGTCAAAGTTTTCCGTGCGCTATTAATATTCTATTCTACATAGAAGAGCATTTATAAGACTATGGTTATTATTTACCTTTAGCAGTGTTGACGGCTGATTCGGCAGCTTTCTTCGTGTTATCAACTGTGGTTGCAATTGTATCTAGGGATAGTGCAAAATATTGAAGAGTACAGTGCAAAAACAATTTAATAAGCCGAGGTATAAAGATTAATATGAGTTAGCAATAGTACAATTAAATTTTAAAATTTACTCTACATCTAAGCGTTGTAACTAAAAAAAAGGAAATTAAATTGTATAAAGCTGTCGTTAAAAGTAAATTAATTCAAAAGGCTTATTATAAAACATCAGATTATTTTAATGATGGCCATGCATGGCAATGAATTGCTCCTCTTGTACAGAGTTTATATATGTAACTACCCCTATGAACAAATGTTAAAAAAGCAAACCGGGGAGTTTGTTTCGCCGTTTCTTCTCCTGGCAGGTATTTTTTCTTGGAAACGGTGGTAACTTTAGTCTATATTAAACGTGACGTTCAATAAGTGTTCCCTGTGTCCCTTATGTTGAATAAAATATTTTGATTTTGATTTTTTGATTTTAATAATACTATTTAACTAAAAATTATGGTATGTTGAGTACATTTTTTTTTATTTACTAAAGTACATTACTACATAATATATGTAAATACTACTAAAAACTAAGTTCCCCGCCCCGGCTGCTGTACACGATAGATTCAGAAGCTAAACTCAAAATGACTAAACCGATTTTGATAAAGATTGTTTCCTCCATCGCCGTAACACGACCGATTATGAAACTATTTTTGAAGCTGATCAGCTATCATACATTTTACATACAAAACTACACTCGTACGAAATCGGAGCGGGTCACTAATTTCAAACATAAACCAAAAGATATTTTACTAATATCTAGCTACGGTAACTCTGCATCTACTAATAAAATATAGGCATTTACCTTCGTGTTATCAAAATTGGACTTACCTTTAGTGGTGTCAACGACCTTCTTCCCGTCGGCCATGGCCTTGTTGGCTGCTTCTTTAGCTTCGCCAGCTGCTAGCGACACCTTCGACAGTTCTTTGTCCAGCGCGTCTATGGCAGAGTTTCTGGTGGCGGCAGCTGGGGGACAATCATTGACTGTATACATAATACTCTCAGACGTGTACTACTTTATTAGGTTTTAGATTATTTGCCAAATTAACACATAGGATATGATAGGTTTAATTCCAGAAAAAAACTATTATATTAATATATTTATAAAAAACTATCAACGAGGTCAAATTATGCTCGGTTGAAACCGGGTTGAAATGCATCTATAGAGTTCTAGTTATACATCAGAGATATACGATGACTTTGTTGACATTTACTGCCAACAACGGGCTGCCGAGGTCAGTATAGATAGTGCCATCCACGAAGACGCGCCCCACTACTATTCCGCATAGTTTATAGTGTTATGTGCGACCTTGCACAAATGTTTGAGTATTATCGGTACACACTGATTACCCATGAGTGCACACGCCCACTACAATTAATAAAGTCCGGTCATACTTCCCGCATCCCGCGACCCCCTCGACTACAAATTGGTGGGGCGTGTCTTCGTGGATGGCACTATATATAGAGCTCTAGTTACATAGTGTTACGATGACTTTGTTGACATTTACTGTCAACAACGGGCTACCGAGGTCAGTAATGGAATATTTGACGCGTGACAGCGCTAACGTTGACATATTAGGCCTCAAAATCAAGCCGATAAATTATGCCATTATCAGTAAGTTCAAACAGAAACTTAACTCAATATGACTATGCTGGCAAAGGTGTGATATATTCATGTTTTTCTGCAGTTAGTTAAGTACTTGCTACAAAATGTTGATATAACTTTACGCATTCCCACAAGGGTCCCCAAGGGATCCCAAGGGTGATATTATAACCAAACCAAAGGTGTAATTATATTCCCCACACTTTCCGCCAGTGAGATATTTTAGGTGGTAATGTGAGATGGTGAGCCGATTAAATTTCCCTATTTCCTCCGTTACTCTGCAAAAATGAAAAATTATAATTGATAATAAAATTATAATTGATAATAATAATATAAAATATGATATATCCTCACGCCTTCCCACAAGGGTCCCCGAAGGGGTAGGCAGAGGTGTATGGGTAATACCCACACACCCACTTTCCGCCAGAGGTATACTAGGTGCCAACGTGACAGATGGCGAGTCCATCGCCGTTACTCAAGCACGTCCATACATACGCCTTTGAATTTCTTCTCAGACGTATGCAGGTTTCCTCTCGATGTTTTCCTTCACCGTAAAGCTCGTGGTGTGACTAATCACTGTACTTAAGTTTAGAAAAACTCATTGGTACAGTCGGGATTCGAACTTGCGATCTTTGTGTCGCAGGCAACTGCTCGAACCACTCGGCCACCACGGCTCTCATAATTTACAATATTATATTTTCTATCAATTTCAATGGAATTAGAAATAAAGTAATTAAATTAAATATTTTTTTAAGAAATTTGATATTATAATTGAAATATTGTGATTTAATCTAGTTATAATTTAAGTCAGATAGATTACTTAATCACTATATAACTCTATCTAAACAATATATTTAAAGTAAAATTTATGCGAGAAGTGACATCATTGATCTTACCCTACGTGGTGACGTCACATAAATATAACACGCATCTAACTAGGTAAGTAGGTAACTACACGTCATTACAGCCCTTTTCCATTTGTAACTGCGCAACATTCCATCGATCGTTTGGTTCATAAAACGGGAAGTGTAGCGTCCTAGTAAGTAAAAGTATTGCCATCAAATAAAAATATATTTTACCGTCGTCATACTAATGTAGTAGGGAAAATGTTTCTTTTGTTTGAACATTCTAATAAAAACATACGACTTTCATACATACACATACATATCATCATGTCTAGTGTCTCGCGTGGAAGCAGAGAGAGTAAAACGCCAGTTCTCTAGACTTATAGATTTCTTTCGCTTCATCAGGCTGTTCATACTTCGCTGGTTTCGAGTAGATACTTTAACGTTTCTTATGCGATGCGTAAATAAAATAAACATAACCAAATTAGTTACCAAACCAAATTACAAACTACTATCAAATTACTTGTATATCAATATCAATCTATTCCATCCAAAGGTTGTCTGGAAGAGATCGCCGAGTGCGATAAGACCGCCAATTGTACTTTATCTGTCTATGATGTTCTGTCCTGATTAAATTATGGTGTGCAATAAAGCATATTAATAAATAAATAAATAAGTGTAAGATGCGTTATAGGTCAATAAATAAATCTAACTCGCCTTTCCTTAATCTTTACACCACACCCTCGCTCACGTCAGATTCTTTGCGCATCCTTACAGCCTAAGACATTTAAATAATTACATATCTCAATTATATTGCTCATCATGTGACGGGTGAGGCATTCGCAGGAAATAGGCGGACTCGTTTAGAAAAACACTTGTTTTACAGTTTCTTTTCCAAAATTTTTTTTTTCTTAAAGATGGTGGCAGAAGCAAATAGGTGTTCCCTCTGTCCCGTAAGTTGAACAAAAGTTTTTTGCAAATTTTACAAGCACTCTAGCACCCTCTGAAAAACAAGTACCTTGATTGGCAACATCGGTAGCGCTCTTCTCAGCTCCTCCAATCAGCTCGCCAGCCTTCTTGACCTGCCCCTCGACCACCTGGGCGGCCTCCTGCACCTTCTCCTGGGCGACCTGCTCTGCGTCCTTCTTCTTGCGTTCGAAGAGGGAGGCTGTCTTCTCTCCGATGCTACGGAACGCCCCTGTAATTATAAAGCACTTGAAATTCAGCTCCAAAATGAGATGATTTTGTGGATTTTTAATAGGTCGTATTGAAAGGCAGATCTTAGTGGTTGATGATCATGACATACTATTGCCAATATATATAAGAATAAGCTGTCCCGCCCAGTTTCGCTTGGGTGATAAAGTTAAATTGCCCGTAACACGATCGTAGCGCCACCTATCTGGTCCAATTTTGTGATATTAGCTATCCCATCTTTTAACTTAGATCAAACTGCACACGGTGTGCAAATTTGATTGAAATCGGTTTAGTAGTTTATGAGTCCATCGCGGACAAACAACGTGATACGTAATTTATATATATTATTAAATGATAGATTGTTGACACCGGTGTGGAATAAAAAAAAATATTACGTCGAAAGGAAATTCGCCATCGAATTCTTTATTTTGCCAAAGAAACGTAAATCATATAGTATCATAGTGTTTTTTCATATATGAATTATAGCCAAGCTTTGCCTATAAATGAGTGTTCCAATCACATTGATTTCTAGATTGTTTCTAGACAAACACTAAAACGAATGCCTTTTAATAAGCCGTCTCCTAAGTGGAAGGCGTTTGGCAACCGGTTAGATTTATTTAGTTTGGGAGCTTCGCGTTATTATGCCACGTACAAAATCATTTATGGTGTTTTCCCATGGAAAAATAATTATACTGCCGGTGAGCAAACATTTTCACTCCTCCAAGAAAGATATAACTCAAAGATAAAACGTTTTTGCCGGTTCAGACCTATATGATGTTGGTAAGCGGTTAGCGCCTATGGACGCTTGCAATACTAGGGGTATCGCTCGCGCGCTGATAATCATGCAGGAATCTTTGCATCATTCAAATATGCTTAGCCAAACTTCTGGTGTCCTGGTATAGCCATGGATTTATCTTGACGCCTTGAAGCCTTCACGGAAGGATCGGCAGTCGGTACGGGTAGGCAGTTAAGTGATAACGATAATAAGAAATATATTATTTATTGTTCTTATTAGCAATAGTAAAATACAAACTTTGTAGGTAAGAGAAAGGTGTCTGAGGTCGCTCTAGAATGTAAGCCCGTATTACATGTAATAATGCCGTTTTTACACCCAAATAAATATATTAGCCACATGACATTGTCTTATCAAAAGTTTTCTTTTGATTTTTCCCTTCAGCGTCAAGAGAGTTGGGCTCTTTATTACTTCTTGCTTCATTAAGCTCGTGGTGTGATTAATCACTTAGGATATCACTTCAGATAATAAATTTGCACATTTAGAACTGCACAATCACCTTTAAACAGTGACACAGTTATTCATTTAAGTAACAGTACTATAAAGCTTATTGTAATGTACAAGCAAGTTTAACGATTAGTCGAGTCGTAAAACGGAACACATAATGGTAAACAACTTGTGACTAACGCAGAATTTGGCATTAAATATGTAGGTACCGAACATATTCCTACGAGGATCTATTTATATATGTATATACATATATATCTTCCCACAAGGGTATCTGAAGTGGTAGGCAGAGGTAGTACGAGCCCACTTTTCAACGGAGATATATTTTAGGTGTCAACGTGACAGATGGCGAGTTCATCGCCTTTACTCAAGCACTATACCTACATAGGTCTTTGAGTTACTTCTCAAACGTATGCAGGTTTTATATCGATGTTTTCCTAAGCCTTAGCTTAGCTTAGCTTGTGTTTAGAATACATTAGATGTTTAAAAAAGATATCCCTCCAATAAAAATACAAAATTGCCGCGGATGAAACCGCGGGGCACTAATAGCACATACATACATATATGTGTGTCTATCAACTAAGCATAGACCATACAGGCAGTAATGTTTTCGCGCCACACCCGCAATTGCTCAGTCGATATTTTTTATTAGACCAGCGGTCGTAGCGCGGTGGTTATAACGATCGGAAATTGATACTTGCCCAACATGATCAAATAGCTAGTCGTATGCTGGTTGCTACGACAACTGTGTCATAGGGGTCGCTTAACTGCGTCATTGTCCGAGTTTGCATGATAATACTCTTGTATAAAACTAGGTGTTGACACCTAAATTATATCTCCGGCGAAAAGTGGGCGCTACATACCTCATCATACCCTTCGGGGACTTTCGGGGAAAGACGTGAAGTTATATTAAAAAAACCCATAAAATCATGTTATGCAGCGAGTTTGCTTCCCTTTAATAATGTCATTTTGTTATCTTTGCAGCTGTATGTTTTAGTGCATCTTCAAGATTCATTACACCCTACAACTTCTAGAAGACTCTATGACTTCTAGAACTTCTAGAAGACGTTGGACTCTAACGAGTTCCTACTTGTTACAACAAAACAAAAATTACTTGGCTTTAATTTTGCCTTGCTTGCTTGGTTAAAATTTAAAGCCGTGGTGGCCGAGTGGTTCGAGCAGTTGCCTGCGACACAAAGATCGCAAGTTCGAATCCCGACTGTACCAATGAGTTTTTCTGAACTTAAGTACAGTGATTAATCACACCACGCTTTACGGTGAAGGAAAACATCGAGAGGAAACCTGCATACGTCTGAGAAGTACTTCAAAGGCATATGTATAGTCGTGCTTGAGTAACGGCGACGGACTCGCCATCGCCATTGGCACCTAAAATATATCTCTGGCGGAAAGTGGATGTGTGGGTATTACCTATACACCTCTGCCTACCCCTTCGGTGACCCTTATGGGAAGGCGTGAGGATATATTATATTATTATAATTTTTTTATATTACGCATAATAGGACTGATTCGGAGAACTGGCGAATCGATTAATCGGCGTTCTACTGTATTTGTTTTAACTTAAGCATTGCGTACTTTTACATACATACATATCATCACGCCAAGTCCCTAACGGGGTAGGCAGAGAGTATAGAGCGCCAGTTCTCTCTAGTACTTTGCGTACTTTTACACAGGAAAAAAGGGGGAGGGGCTATTCTATCCCGCAATGCAGAGAAAACAAGGTGACCTAATTGTCCGTTCACGCTCCAGAGTCTAATAATGACATTATTTTGTAAGTCTTCAAACTGCGCAATTGTTTTTCAAATTTGCCAACAAACACGTGGGGGAAAATACTGCTTTGTTAAAAGAATCCTTGAAAACAACCGCAATAACGCCATTCGGTACGAGCTAAGACGGGACGGAAACTTTAAGGAGTTTTTGTTTTGACAAAAGAAATTTTCACAAAATTTCCTTCTGTTTTCTGTAACAGTGTAAATGTATTTGTAATCAAACCGATCGTTTGGGGAAAATAATAAAACAATTCTATAGATAAAGGAGTTATTTTTTCTTAAGCACTAGTGTCATTAAAAAAGTCATACTTTTAATGCTTATAAACAAGTACCTTCCTTAAACAAAAGGACAATATTGAGACATACAAACTTTGCGATTAAAATGACTTCTTTTTAATTAAAAAAAATATTTAAATGTATATATAATGTCACTGATAATAGAAGAGGAAAGATGATAGGCCACCTTATACGACATGATAGCTTCTTTAGAAACATCTTAGAAGGAAAGGTAGAGGGGAAGAGAGGAAGAGGAAGATTAACATACGTGGGTCAGATCAAAGAAAAAATTTCTCATGACGTATAAGGAGGTCAAGGAGGTTGCGCTGGACAGAAGCGAATGGAGGGGACTGCATCAGAGTCACAGACAAGAGCCCAGCTCTTAAATTTGTGATGATGATATATAATAACACTTTAAAATCTTTAACATACTGGCCATACACAAAAATAATATAATACGCTCTCCCAGTGTAATTCATAACTCACCAATGTTCTTGTCTGTCCGTATGCATGGAAATACATACAAATATTAGTATTCACAATATTTTATATCATAATGTATACATACTGCTGTAACTAAGTAATTACTAAACTACATTTACAAGACTTCATGCTCAACATGTTACTACTGGGAAATGGAACAAGTGTACTTAATTTAATAGTGATGTGAAACGTGTTTGCTAAGCTATCTAAATAACGTGTTTGCTAAATATCGATAATATATCGATATTTTAATATGTATGTAGTATAACAACTGTGATAGTGTGATCGTGATAGAAAAACGGACAATATGAATATGAGTATAATAATAATAAAATGTGTATTAATGAATATCTGTTATTTTTTTCGCAATATTTTTATAGCACAAATGTTACGATAACCACGCGGCCTAAAGAGTACGGTAACCGACGCCTATGAACGCACTAATATGATACTTCCAGCTCTACCCTACATACTAGTGGAAAAATTAACTACTCTATACAAACCACACTACTGACACTAACTACAACACTATCTATAAGATTATTATAAAGAGGCAGTTCGTCTATTAGAACGCGCCCATCTTAGCTCCTACAACTTATATATATTAAGATTAAGATACACGAAAGAGGATGTGTGGATGGATACCGTCTATACACCTCTGCGTATCCCTTCGGGATTATTATTATTATATAATAAACGTTTAAACGTTTATTGCTGAACTTAAGTACAGTGATAAGTCACACCACGAGCTTTACGGTGAACGAAAACATCGAGAGGAAACCTGCATACGTCTGAGAAACAGATCAAAGCGTATGTATAGTCGTGCTTGAGTAACGGCGATGGACTCGCCATCTGTCACGTTGGCATCTAAAATATATCTCTGGCAGAAAGTGGATGTGTGAGTATCTACCTATACACTTCTGCCTTCCCCTTCGGTGACCCTTGTGGGAAGGCGTGAGGATATATAATATAAACGTTTAAATCAAACAAACAAGAAAAAACGAAAACCGAATATCTCAGCTATTTGTATAGACAAATAATAAAATTGGAGTGTCTGTTTGTAATATTGAAATAACCGCTTTTTACTACAAGCTACTATTCATATAATATATATACGGTACATACACCAAAATATATATTTTTTTAATTTTTGTCTGTCTGTTCCGGCTAATCTCTAAAAGGGCAGGACCGATATTGACGGGACTTTCACTGGCAGATAGCTGATGTAAAAAGGAGTAACTTAAGCTACTTTTAATATAGAAACAGATTTTTTTTAATAATCAAATTCTACGCGGGCGATGTCGCGGGCACAGCTAGTTAAATTGCATCACTAGGAAATGACGAGATGAAATACTTTCAATCGATATTGACAAAAGCGTTCAATGGTCCCATTCGTTCGACCGCACCGAAATAGATCATGAGTGGCGACTGGCGAGTGGTCAAGCGATCCGGGATCATTGGTCTCGTCCCTATAACATTTGTCGGCTTGTTTAAAAATAACACTGACATGATGGATTTAATATCGTGCGGAAGCTGTCACCTCCCTAATGAAGCGAGTTCGTGGCAGGCCCAACAACCTCCTGCGTACTGTAGCTGAGAGGGTAGATGGCCCGATACTCCGCCACTGGACCAAAATTCAAGTCTTCCCTACAGAGCGTGCAGCTAAATAATTTGATGATGTTATATTATTATTACTAGCTGTGCCCGCGACTTCGTCGGCGTGGACGGCTTTTTATCTTACGTAAAAATGATTTTGTTTTTCATTAAATGTATCCTATATTACTTCTAATACCTCCAAGAATATGTGTACAAAGTTTCATGATGATCGGTTAAGTAGTTTTTACGTGAAAGCGTAACAAACAAACTTACATTCACATTTATAATATTAGTAAGGATTATTAATATATACACACGTAAATATTGCCACGCGGGGTTCCATGATCGCAATATATACTTATTTATGAAATCCATATGTATATAAAGCCGAGGCGCGGTGGCTTGTGTGTGTGTGTGTGGTAAGTGGCTGGTGTATTTGCCAGCAATACAAAAATTTCAGTTCCGCTTGGTCTGTTACAGTGAACCTGCATACGTTTGAAAAGAAATAAAAAGGCGTATGTATAGTAGTGCTTGAGTAACGGCGATGGACTCGCCATCATCACGTTGGCACCTAAAATATATCCCTGGCGGATAGTGGGTGTGTGTCGTACGTAGTACCTAAACACCTCTGTATTACGTTTCAGGGACCCTTGTGGGAATGCGCGAATATAAACATATATATTTCTCGATTGAGTTCGCGGAAGAAGTATTAAAAAAAGTTGCCATATAAATACAAAAAAATTATGAACTTTATGAATAAAAAAAGGTCATTAACGTCACGATTTAACACTCTCAACCATTATGATGAACCAACAGAAAAAGACGTGTCAAATTATCAAGACTCCGAACGCCTGGAAAGTTTGCACACTATATTTACAATGTTAAAAATATCTCATGCGATAATGCGCGTTTAAACTTAACTCACGTTGCCAATCGTGCTTTATACGATAAATATTATTGTTTATTTTCATCTTACGAAAACAATTGACTCACCAAGAAAGCAACTGTGTAACCCTGTGGCGACAGATGCTTCTAGTGCACTAATTTACAGCTAAAGTGCCAAATAAACATACGTGCATATATTTCATCATCTTATATATCGTATATATGTATTTATTTGAGATTTTATATACAACATGGCGAGTCCATCGCCGTTACACAAGCACGACCATACATACGCCTCTGAATTTCTTCTCACCCGTTTGCATGTTTTCCTTCACCATAAAGCACGGGTTATGGACTAAGGAATCAAATCTTTGCGTGAAAAACTAATAGCCCAACAAACTTTCTTATTTATAATATTAGTCGAAGCATAATTATATCTGACCATAGACGCGTATATTAGAACAATAATTAATCAGATTGGCCTGCCTTAGTGATGTAATCAACACACGCGAGGCTAACTCAATTCCGAGTATACAATATTTAGCCGCCAGCCAGTCTAGGTCTCGACCTGCATCGTCTACATCCAGGTATTGATTGGTCTGCGGTACGGTTTTATTACGCTGCGGCTACGTGGTATTTATATAATTTAGATTACGCTAGCTGCACCCCCTATTTCGTCCGCGTAAAATTTGAGTTCATTTTTATTCTGGAATCGAACACTACGTGTTAATCCAGTTAATAATGAACATGTATGCAACATTTTACTACAATCTATTTAATAGTATTTGCGTGAAAGAGGTTATCATATTGGTAGGATTGGAGTTGAAATGTACGTAAAAGGTATTTTCTTTATACATATCTTTACATGTGTCTGTCCGAATGTGGAGGCATAGGTGTTATGTATAAATAAAATATTGTATACTATCTGTCTTTATGATTTTCGGAAATTTTAAAATGTAAAAAGTAAGATTATTATTATACGCTATATGGACCAATCCTTCGCCGTTCAAGCAGTGCGCCTGTGGAACGCGCTGCCATTGACCATAAGGCAAGCAAAGACATCTCATTCCTTTAAACTACTTGTGAAGGAACATTACCTAAATTCTCTGCAATAATTATAAATAAATATATTTGTATGTCGATACAAATATATATATACATTTTATGTAATTCATTTCTTTTAATAAGATGCCGTACACCTCCAACTACCAAATTAATTATCTAAATATTAATGTATTCCATCCCAATGGTTGTCTGGAAGAGATCGCCGAGTGCGATAAGACCGCCAATTGTACTTTTTGCCTATGATGTACTATCTAAATTAAATATAGTGTACAATAAAGCATATAATGGAATAATAATAAATATGGAGTGAATTTTACAAAGATATGTATGATGATGATGCCGCTGATCTACTCACAGAGCTGCCTCCAACAGAATCTGTCGAGGATCCTATAGCGGATAAAATAAGTATGGGAGAGAGTGTAAGTGCGATAAGAAGTCTGAAATGTGGAAAAGCTGCGGGAATAGATGGGATTACGGCTGAGATGATCAAGTACGGTGGACCAGCGGTCTGGGACGTCATCTATTTGCTATGCAATCTTTGCTGGGAAAAGGGTGATGTTCCGGACGACTGGAGGCGAGCAGTCATCGTGCCTTTCTATAAAGGAAAGGGATCACGATTGGACTGCTCAAACTACAGAGCCATCAGCTTGGTCAGCTTAGCTAGTAAAGTGTATACGAAGATCCTGACGATAAGAATGCAAGAGCGATCCGAAAGATTTCTCTGGGAATCCCAAGGTGGATTTAGACCAGGAAGAGGATGTATGGATCAAAACTTCTCGCTTCGCGGAATCGCGGAAAAGTTTTTGGATATTAACCAAAGGGTTTTCTGCGCTTTCGTCGACTTGGAGAAGGCATTTGATAGAGTCGTACGAAAGGAACTCTGGACGTGTTGCCTGGATATGGAGTGAGCAGTTCCCTACTGCATGCCGTGAAATCACTCTATAGTGATAGCGGGGCGTGCGTTAGGGTTAATGGTGAGATGTCACCCTGGTTTGATGTGAAGTCGGGGGTCAAACAAGGGTGTATCATGTCTACCTGGCTGTTCATTATATATCTAGATAACTGTCTGAGAGCACTAAGAACGAACGGATGTGGAGTGAAAATGGGAAACTTAGTGGTCAACTGCCTATTATACGCCGAAGACGCGGTTTTACTGGCGTCATCAGAGAGTGAACTGCAGTCACTAGTTACCATAATGAAAGTAGAATGTGAAAAGAAGGGGCTGCGCCTAAACGCTGGCAAGACTAAGGTTCTGGTATTCGAAAGAGAGATGAACAAGTGACCGAGTGTGCTATATCGGTAAATGGGCAAATTCTAGAGCAAGTGAATGAATTTGTATATCTTGGAAGCATGTTCACACGAGATGGAAAGTATGAAAAGATATTGAAAGAAGGATAACTGCCGGAAATAAGGTGAATGGAGCCATGTCGGCGTTGATGGGCAGTAAAAGTCTGAGCAAGAATGCTCGAGTTGCTGTCCACAACGCGATATTGGTACCTACCTTATTGTATGGCAGCGAATCCTGGGTATGTCAGAGGAAGTATGAAAATAGCTTGAATGCGGTCGAGATGCGATCTCTTCGAAAAATGTGCGGCGTCACGATATTAGATCGAATCCGCAATGAAGAGATTCGCAAATCAACTGGCGTGAATGAGGGCGTGATTGTAAAGATGAAGAAAGGCATGTTACGTTGGTTTGGACACATAGAAAGGATGAGTGAAGAAGATTGACGAAACAGATATACAAAGCAAAAGTGTGTGCAAGAAGAGGCAGAGGAAGGCCACGTTCCAACTACCTGGATCAAATAGATCGGACTCTGAAGGACGGGAACGTTAAGAGTACTCGAACCGACGAGCATGTATGAAGAGACTGATGAATGTGGACGAAGCGAAAGAGGTATGTAAGTCTAGAGAGAACTGGCGCTCTATACTCTCTGCCTACCCCGTTAGGGACTTGGCGTGATGATATGTATGTATGTATGTATAAAGCATATAAATAAATAAATAAATTATTCAGCACAATTTTTGCGGGGTGCTAGGTCGAATAGTTATTGAAAATCGTGAAAAGACATGGCATTTTTTCTAATTATTTTCCTATTACACCTGGTAACTAACATGCAGAGTAAAGCACCAGTACTATCCAGTCTAACCAAACTCATTGCACTTACTGTTATTTTTAAACTGTGTTCTAGCTATTCTTGGAAGTGTCAGTTTTGTAAAGGTAATTGCGACATTCTGCTTTCCATATATTAATTCCAAGCATTGAGAATCGGCGATGGATTGTCCATCTGTTACATTGGCACCTAATATATATCTCCGGCGAAAAGTGTGTGTGTGTGTGTGTGTGTATGCTATACAGCAGTGCTTACACCTTCGGGTACACTTGTGGGAAGGCGTGAGTTTATACTATAAGCATAGAAATAAGTTTGTTTTCAATTTGAGTTTAAAACGTTACGTATAAATTAATTTATGCTATGTGTAGGCATAAATTACTGATTCCTTAACCGATACAGTCAGCGTGAAGCCAATTGAGACAAATATCCGGTCGAAACGACGTGATTGCCACTATGACATCAGCCTTATGATATCACGCGTTCATTACGACCTGGGAAGAGTAGAACTATGAATGAGGATGAAGAGACAATTCTAATATTAATACTTGTGTGGTATTTATTACCAGTACGGATTACACGTTCGATAGGTACCCAGGTAGATACTCAAAGAGCACAGTGAAAAACCGTTGATAAAAATTCATGGTGGCCAAGTGGTTCGAGTAATTATTACTGTAAGTTCCAAATAGTTATGAAGCATTTACAATTAATTATCTATACATATAATAAAATTGGAGTGTCTGTTTGTAATATTGAAATAATCGCTTTTTACTACATGCATATGAATATGAATATTTATACGGTACATACACCAACATATTTTTTTTACAACTTTTGTCTGTCTGTCTGTTTGTTCCAACTAATCTCTGTAACGGCTGGACCGGTTTTGACGGGACTTTCAACCAATTTTCTGAGGCTGGAAAACTACCACCCACAAAACACTCCAACCTGAACTATACAACACACGATTTTGAAAGGTAATAATAAATATCCTCACGCCTTCCCACAAGGGTCCCCGAAGGGGTAGGCAGAGGTCTATGGGTAATACCCACACACCCACTTTCTGCCGAGGTATATTAGGTGCCAACGTGACAGATGGCGAGTCCATCGCCGTTACTAAAGCACGACTATACATACGCCTTTGAATTTCTTCTCAGACGTATGCAGGTTTTCTCACGATGTTTTCCTTCACCGTAAAGCTCGTGGTGTGACTAATCACTGTACTTAAGTTCAGAAAAACTCATTGGTACTATTATTTCCCACAAAGGTAAACTAAAAAGCCCTGATACTATAGTCACTCAAACACGACTCCACGTCTTTGAAAATACAAACAAAAAGTTAATAGAACCTGGAATCAATCTATTATCTGACGAAACAACATACACCTTGACCAATGCCAAGGTTCCAATGGTGAGACTGGACCGACTAATTAGCACACAACTCCAAGGAATTCCAGCCAACATTGCGAAAGAATGTTGCCATCAACGAGATACACCTGTCCCTTGCGATTGTCTTGAATTGCGTGGATCAGAGAGAGATGACACGAGCGTTATTAATGTTATACTGGGCCCCGACTGGCCGACCTTGGTGATGTCATCGAGCACAAGCGAGATTTGTTTTCGTTCGGCTGCAATAAGTTTTATTGTGGGTTTTGTTTATATATCGCGGCTGAATGTACGCTTGGAGCTTTGTTTAATCTATATTTCTATCCGGATTACACTCTGTGACCGGTTGATAAAACAATCACTAAGCCGAAAGTATTCTGATAACGTAAAAACTATACCATAATCGATTATAAATGCCAGACATAGCGGCTGAACCGATTCTAGCAGGAAAATTTCCAAAGCCACTTTTTCGAACTCTACGCGGGCGAAGCCGCTGGCATAAGCTAGTTTATATATATTAAGAAGAAGATTACCATAGAATATATAGAGTAGAAACAATCTTAAGAACTTTATGAAGAGTTTTTAATGTGTTCGGTTAGTTTTTTTTAAGATGCAGTATGAGTCATTGAAGATATCAAGGTTTACCGATGTGATTCGACCATTGAGTTCATTATATGTACGACACACACGCGGTATCGGAGAGTGTAGGGCAAGATTGGTCCTGGCACTCTGGACTGAAAAGATCCGGGATATTCTCTGTCTGGGGTAATTCTGTGGTATACATAATTCGATTTCTTTTAACAAATTTATTATAGGCACATATGTACATCATACATTTAGTATATCACGGCCGTCTGGTCTAATGGTTAGAGCTCCAGACTGTGAACCTTGAGGTCGCGGGTTCGAATCCCACTGAGGGCAGACATTTGTGTGATGAACACGAGTATTTGTACCTTAGTCTTCCATGTCCTATGTATTTTTGTATATATATCTATTTATATATTTTATGTGTGTGTCAATATTAGTAAATATATCGTTGTCAAGTTACCATACCAAGAGCTTTGCTTAATTTGGGACTAGTTCAATTTGTGGGGATCAGTGTGGAATTGTCCCGAGGTATTTATTATTTATTTAATATCATCAGGAGTGCCTCACAGAGTAAAAGCATTTTATGTATTATCTATAGCATATAAATGGATACTGTGGTAAAAGGTAGCAGACAGAGATTAAAAGTTCATTGCTGAAGACCCTCTGCTATCTACTACTATCTCTGTGATTTATAATGCTCATAAAGTTGAAGAATGATAGCACAACAATGCAAGTTACCTCGCCCACATAGGGTCGATAGTCGCTTAAGTGATGATGGCCCAGACTCAACGCAAATAGTCTATATTTACATACATACTACACGCGGAGTCCCTCACGGGGTGTGCAGGGAGAGTAGAGCGACAGTTGTCGCTAGACATAAACCTTTAACAAGTCTTTTACTCTCACTTTCCGCCAGATATTTATTAGGTGCCAACGTGACAGATTGCGAGTCCATCGCCGTTACTCAAGCGCGACTATACATACGCCTTTGAATTGCTTATCAGACGTATGCAGGTTTCCTCTTGATGTTTTCCTTCACCGTAAAGGTCGTGGTGTGAATAATTACTGTACTTAAGGTAAGTTGTTTTTATTATTCCGTGGTATTACCTATAAACCTTTTGCGTACCCCTTCGGGGACCCTTGTGGGAAAGCGTGAGGATATATTATTATTATTATTCTTTATTTGAAATAAGTCTCATATATTACATTTTTAAATATATATATTAAAAAAAAAACATATTTAAAAATATAAAATATAGGGGCCCACCGGTATCGGGATCAGGGTCCAAGGTACCGGTGGCTAGGGTCCCAGAGAAAGAAATCTCCTCACAATACGTGCCGTTTCGAGCAGTACTGCTTTCTGTATCAGGCACTTGATCCAACCGTCTAACGAGAGCCTCTTGAGGTGTTGGTCGAGGCTCTTTGCCATTAGGCCATTGGCCGTTATTACTATCGGCACAATGATTGCAGAGTCCACATCCCACATGCTGACAATCTCGTGAGCCAAGTCCAAATATTTTATTTGTTTGTCTTTTTCGGCTTTCACGAGATTCCCATCATGCGGGACAGTAATATCCACAATCATTGTGCGGCTCTCTAATCGATCTATCAGCACTATATCCGGTTTATTAGCGGTTATACACCTGTCTGTGATGATAGATCGATCCCAGTACAACGTGACATGACCATTTTCTAGAACTGGGTCGGGCGAATACTTGTAGTACGGCACCTCCGAGTCCACAAGGTTATACTTCAAAGCAAGTTGTTGGTGTTATTATTATTATGGTAATAACGAAAAGTTATCTCAGATACACATCGTAGTTTGCATACACAACCATTACAATTGTGCTGGGAACTTTTGAGACCTTCATTACACCGATTTTTTGTGACTGCAGTTAAATGTCATTATATATATGAACACGCATGACATAAATAACATATATTTTTTTATAAAACGAGACCGAGGTCGACACATAGCTGGGAGGTATTCACAAATGCCAAAATAATTTAACTATTTATTAGAATGTGTCGGTCGAGGCTGGTTGTCTGCTAGGATTATGGATACAATAGCTTTAACAGATTAAAGATGGCGCTAAATTTGATTTATAAATTATATTTATATAATGAGGAACAAACATCCATAACTACATCCTATCAAAAAAACTATAACGTCCTACTGAATCATTAATAAATAGTAGATATATAATAATAACAATAATAGTATGTAAATAGGCAAAAAACTATTTTATTCATGCCAAGGATATTAGTCTTTCAGTCGCATGTGGCATTATGGTCAATTATTTAAAAAAAAACAGCATAATAACCCCAAAGCGACTAATCAATCACCCTCTCACCCTTATTTACAAACTAAGAGATCTTTCAATTACCGAAGAAAGTTAGTGGAGATTAAGTTTAGTTTGCAGGTAATAAAGGATTACGATGCCACATTTCTGTCTTGCATTCTAGAACTAAATCGATCGTTTGCTATAACATTTTATAAGCTTAGGAATAGTAATTGAGATGGGAAAGGAAACACGTGTTTCCTATGACTGCGTTCTATAATAAAAGAATGAAACAGTCCAGGCAGACATGAAAAATATACGACGCCATTTGTTGAAATTCTCAGGAAAATGATTCATGAATTATTTAATAATGCAGCCATCCATTCGACCCTGAACTTTAAGTGCACGAGCACTGAGAGAATGAGTATGAGTACACACCGTATCGAGTTTTATTTAAAAAACGGGGGCGTCCATATGTTACGTGAGGTACATTTTTTAATTTTCTGTCCCTCCCTCCCCCCTGGTGAGATATCGTGAGATTTTATTCAACCCCCTCCCCCAACCCCAATCTCACGTGAGATTTTTCAAAATGTGAGTTTCATACGTAAACGCGATGGATTTTATTGTAAAAAGAAAAAAAATTGCTTCTTGCTGTTATTTACGACTAGTTAAGACTCATCATCATCACAAATTTAAGAGCTGGGCTCTTGTCGGCGTCTCTGATGCAGTCTAGTTAAGACTAGTAATCAATATTGCTGACACTTTAATTATAAGATTAAATCTTCCGAAATCTAGATTAAATGGACCAAAATAGTATGTGTTTTTTTGTTTAATCAGAAAAATAATTGCGTGATATTTGCCGAGACCCCCCCTCTCTCCAACGTAAGATTAGATGAGATTTGACTCGACCCCCCCCCCCCTTAAACATCTCACGTAATTTAAGGACGCCCCTAACAGATGAGTACAAAACTTTCTTAATACTATTCCTATTACGAAAACAAAACTATTTATTTCTAAACACCATTTTTAACTAACAAAGGTATTCGGGCCCAGATGGTAAAAGGTTTACCGAAGCCTATGGGCGCCTATATTAAATGATATTTCTAAACAAAAGAACGTTATCATTAATTGATGCAATTATCAATTGAAAATGGAAATGTTAATATTATTATCACGCTATTATAAAACAAGATGGAGCGACATTTTAAGTGAAATAAATTATACCTACGGAAGGTGGTTCATATTAAAATAAATGAGATTTGAAATAATTCGAAGTTAAACAGAAAAGGAGGAAGTTAAAACGACCTTTAGACGATTTGGAATCAATACAAAGAAGGTCGAAGGCTTTATAACATTTCAAAACAGTATGCAAATGAAGTCGTTAGTAGGTACGTGACGGAGAACTTATTAGACACTAGCGATCCCTCCCGGCTTTGCACGGGTGGACATGAGATTTTTTTATGAAAGAAATATAGCCTCTGAGAGGGTGAATGTAGCTTTCCAATGGTGAAAGATTTTTTCAAATCGGTCCATTGGTTTTGGAGCCTATTCAATACAAACGAACAAACAATCCAATCTTTCCTTTTCATAATTTTACGTATAGAAATATAGATATAGATGGATATAGATAATAAGTTCTTTAACGTAGTGGCCAGAGCACCTTGCCGTAAACTTTGAGACGACGTCATTCCGATTCCCACTACGGGTGGATATTTATGAACACGAGTATTTGTATTCTATATATATCCTCACGCCTTCCCACAAGGGTCCCCGAAGAAGTAGGCAGAAGTGTAAAGGTAATACCCACACACCCACTTTTCGCCAGAGATATATATCAGGTGCCAACGTGACAGATGGCGAATCCATCGCCGTTACACAAGCACGACTATCCATACGCCCTTGAATTTCTTCTCAAACGTATAAAGGTTTCCTATCGATGTTTCCACTGTCCGAGGTCCGTACCAACTTAACCAGTGTAATAACAATATTTACACTGCACTATGGTCTCTCCCGAGTCTATGGGTCAACTGAAAACCAAATATTGGTACTTGAGCAATGGCGCGCGTACGCTGTTTATTGTTTCTAACTGGAATGCCAACGTGTACGTGATTTGGTAAAATTAACGCACTCAATGTTAATACGGACAAGCTTGCAGAGCTGTGTACCAATTCTCGCTGCGTAGTACGTGACTAACAACAAATTCGTACTCGGTTTGTTACAGCTACGGTTTTATTGCCCACTACTGAAGGGTGCAAAGTACATGGGTTATTATTATAATATTATACTTGACATGGATACTAATCCTATAGTCGGAGATTTTTTTTGATAATTGAAGCAGAGGAAGACAACTGTCCGACCTCCATTAGTATGGTCGGACACTCAAAGATGGAACGTCAAGAGTAATCGAAACCGGCGAAAATTACGAAACTAATGTTAGATTGATATAGAGATGAATATAGAATAATAAAGACCTAATTAAACACAGAGTATAATATCATAATAATGACAGATGAATTGTCAAGACTAGTAAACACCGGCGCCAATCGTGTCATATTATTTTAATGTGCAAGAAACAATGGCTTTTAGATGTTTGCATACATATATTAGGAATAATTCAGAATGATCGTATTCCGCTCGTGTAATTATAGAATCCACGAAGACACGCCCCACTATTCTTCCCTATAGTTTATAGTGTAAGTGTGCAACCTTCCACTAATGTTGAGTATTATCGGTACACACTGTTTACCTATGAGTACACACGCACACTACATTTAATACACTCGGGTTATGCTACCTGCATCCCGCGACCCCCACGACTAGAAATTGGAGGGGCGCGTCTTCGTGGATGGCCATTTCTATATACGTCTTGTCTTAGGTAATATTATCATCACGCCGAGTCCCTTTTAATCACATTCATCAATCTCTTCATACATACTCGTGGATTCGAGTTTTTTGTATTTAGTTACGATAAAGCGGCTTTCTTTAATCGCTAAAATTCAAAAGCCGTGATGACCGAGTGGTTCGAGTAGTTGCCTGCGACACAAAGATCGCAAGTTCGAATCCCAACTGTACCTATTAGTTTCTGAACTTAAGTACTGTGATTAGTCACACACAGCCTTGTGGCGAAGGAAAACATCGAGAGGAAACCCGCATTCGTCTGAGAAGCAATTCAAAGGCGTATGTATAGTCGCGCTTGAGTAACGGCGACGGACCCGCCATCTGTCACGTTGGCACCTAATATATATCTCTGGCGGAAAGCATGTGACCTGTGATCATTCAATCGATTTAATGTTTATAGACAGTATGATTCACAACAAACTATTGCGAAGTAGCCATTTATGGTCTGGAGGTCGCACGTCTGTGTTGATACTGAATATAAAAATACATTTATAAGTAATACTTAAACGTTCATGAACGTTCGAAACGCGATAAGACATGTCAGGTTAAATTAAATGAATGTCTTTGTTGTTCGCTTTGTTAATCATTGAACTCGATCGTTAAACGCCATCTATTTTGGAATATGGAAAAACACATTAAGTACTTAGTTCAACAAAGAATGCGTAAATTATGGTTTTAGGAGATTCCAGAAAACATAAAAACATGGCTTTTTTGTAATCTGTCGTGATATCCTTTGTACGAACCTACCAACATGATTTCCTTTTTATTAGTTAAATTTGAGTAACTATACTAATTAACCAGCGAGCTTGTATGAAGAATTGCTGAATGTGGACAAAGCGAAAGAGACATGCAAGTCTAGAGAGA
>JACCPG010000037.1:0-46227 GCA_016069955.1 Drepana arcuata
GTTCACGCCAGATGTTTTGCGAATCTAATTAGAGCCACTTTTATAATTGATCTTTTTGCCTATATTTGGTACGAGTCAGTATTATTCAAAGGAATATGTTTGAAGGTAAGCCACTGTTCGCAAGGCTGTTGCATTCGCAACGTTATTTGCTTGTAAATCTTGCTGAGCCTCTCCCACAGTAAATTTTATTATATACGTATGTAAATATGTTTTTTTTAATGAAATACTCTACTGCTATTTCTGCACTGCTATCACAATAAAGTAGAGCTCAGATAATCATGCGCAGGATGTATCAGAAAATAGTGTTGTGAATACATGACGATGTAATAAAACATATAGATCCAAAGATATACACTGCGAAACATGGTATTATTGGATTTTCAAAAACTATTATTAACATAAATAAACGCTTTTATATTCAACACGAGCTACTTTACTCGTAACAGAAGATTTTTAGTAGAAATTGGTGAAAATAACGTAAAAAATACAACTTAAAATGTTAATTGTATACATGTGATTAGTCTCATCGGGCTTACGGTGAAGGAAAACATCGAGAGGAAACCTGCATTACCTCCATACACCGGTGACGGTGAGGGTATAGTGCCTCCACACTCCAGTGCCGGTAACTGGCTGTTCACCTTCAAATACGTCGTTTTAATGTAAACACAATATTGTTGTTTATTTAAATATTACTTAATACGTAATTCGAGGTTATATAGCTTTCCCTGGCCTTTTGCGGGCCAAGGTATAAATGATACAATAATTATGTATATTTTATGTTAATGCGAAAATTTGTGATGGTGTTCGACGCAACGAAACGGCATTGGATGAAAGGAAGCCGTTACTCAAACACGACTATACATACGCCTTTGAATGTCTTCTTAAACGTATGCAGGTTTCCTCTCGATGTTTTCCTTCACCGTAAAGCTCGCGGTGTGACTAATCACTGTACTTAAGTTCAGAATAACTCATTGGCACAGTCGGGATTCGAACTTGCGATCTTTGTGTCGCAGGCTGCTCGAACCACTCGGCCACCACGGCTACTAAATATTAATCATATTTTTTCATATTAAATCATGGAGTTGCAGTTATCTCCGACATGCTTAATCACTACAAATTGAAATCTATATTATTTATTCATATTGGACAGTCAGTTCCGACAGCTCAAAGCTAATGCACCTATAAGATGTATGTATGTATGTAAACGTTTATTTAAAAATCATTGTTCGCAGTTAGAGATACCAGTTTCAAACCAGTTTATTGCTATTACTTACAAGGATTTCATTAGATTTTGACCTCTAACACGTTGACATACGGCTTTTAATGTTTCAATCATGTTTGTTGTGCGTTTTTACAATAACATTCCGGTGACAGACCGCCGCGAGCTCGTAGCACACAACACATAGCTAACTTCAGTGTAATCCAAGTCCGCAGGCGCGCGGCCGTTTCGTCGGCTCTCTCGCGTAATAAGATAAACTTTTATTCAAATAAAAACCGTTGAAAAACATTCAAAACAAAACAATAGTCGAGTGTCACGTGCAAAATTTGTGAAAACAATAAAAGTGTGCCGTGAAATAAGTGAAACGGCGCAAGGTCACTTGAAGTTGTGAGCGCAACTATTGTTCGACTACACACAAAATTTAACCTGCAAATAATGATTTCGTAATCGTCACAAAGATGGAAGACGTGTATACAATTAAAGTTAAAACGAAGCCGGATACACGCGACTTGTATCCCTCTGAACGAAGATACTCTGCTTCTACTGTCTCCGGCTTGGCTTGGGTGCATATATATAGCACTGGCATCGACAAGCCTCCTTCTCGCTTGTTTAGCGTTAATAAATCCAAATATTGAGAGTAACAACTCAAACGCAACGGATGTGAGAACAGAAAATGACTTTAATAACACCGCCACTGAACAAGTGGACGTCGAATATGGCTACATATTGATCATCGCTCCTGGTTTAATCACGATATTCGGCCTGGCCGCGGGATTAGCAAGTATAACGGCGTCTGTGCGTTGGTACGTAGACCGCAATATCACCTGGCTGTTTGCTACATCGTGCTGCTCAACTTTGGTATCGTTAGTGTCCTTCATTTTGGTAGCTGTGTGGTTCGTTGCCAGTTCCGATGGCGATATCTCAGAGTTTTACAAGGACAAAGTGCCCTTCAAGGACTTTTTGGTGATTAAAACTGCAGATGTCGTCGGCAAGAATGATTCCCACATACTTGTTGCAGTGAACGCTACTGGCGTCAGCATGGACCATCAAGAACCGTCTCGTCTGTTTACTAATAGAGTGTTGTCAATAAATATATTGATCGCTGCGTTCCTGGAACTTCTGTGGTCGATGTTGAGCGTGAAGATATCATTTAAAGGCATGAGAAATGCTTACACGGAGGACAGCGGCAGCGACCGAAGAGGGAACTGTATATCAGTCGTGACCACAATCAAGGGTAACAACACGAAAAAATTGCCGCGAAATATCAAACTGCTGCCGAAACCGGGCATCATTGACTATCCGAGCAAGAAAATTAAACGTATATTCTTAGCTCAAAACGAGAATGGATTCTTTTTGAAGAATCAGAATAAAAAACAACAGCATACGGAGACTAGTTCAGAGTTTTATAAAGAGAGAATGCTGAATTTCTTGAACCGTTGCGCTTCGCAGGAAGGCATGTCGAATTCTGATATGAGAACGCCAAGTGTACAATCGGAAGCGTTGAATCCTATTCAGGAAGTTACGAGCGTGGAAATAAATCAAGATTGCATTAAGAATGATAGAGTAACACCGCTCAGTTGGGGCGACTCTGCAGACCACGCGGTCTACAATCAAAACAATCTTAACTTGGAGAAAATTTTCAGTTTTGCAAAACAAAATGGCGGTAACGAGACGAGTGAAAATAAAACGTAGGTAATTATGGAATCAATTGCGTGTATAAGTGTATAGAAAGTATTTTACAATCGTCGCGGACACGTTGGTTTTCTCGTAAAGAAACTGAAGTGAATGCATAGTTTATTATGACGAGAGAAATTTTATCGTGTTTTTATATTATGTAATTTACTTAATATCCAGTTATTAAGAAGTTTTTGTACATTAATAGATCTAGGTATGTATCGTAAAAAAATCCTAGGAGTGTTTGCCGGCAATTATTGTGGAGCTAGCTAGCTGAGCCCCACCCCAGTAATAATTTATTCCATCTCTAGATTTTTAGCAAAAGCAACACTAAGAAGGAAAAAAAGCTCGCTAGTTTTATACATGATGAATTTAAAAGGAAAACTCACGGCTAAGTTAGCTTTGCAGGTTAACAAGTAATAGACGTCCAAGTTATAAAATGTACTTGGAACTACCGAACCCTACACTACGCGAGGCTTGACACGCTTGGTCGTTTCTAGAATTAAATATATACTATGAGCTAATCCAGCCAATTCCGCCATTCTGGCTTGATTTTTTTATTTAAATACAATCAGTAAGAAATATGTATAGACATATTTACTGAACTTAACCTATAAATAATAAGAGACATTTTCTCGGTGTGTTGCCTAAATTGTTTTGTTTCGGCTGGTACCATTGAGTGATCTGTGTTATGGACATTAAAACTATAGTTTTAAGTAAAGTTTTCTACAAGAAAATGTATGTATGATTAGAATCTGTTTAGGATTGTCGCCAAAACTCCGAAAGCACTAACTAAAATACTCAATTTTAATATGTAATAAAAAACGTACTAATTCATTGTTAAATAATAACCCGTTGATATATTTTCTTAATATATCATATTATATGTATTTAATATAACACATATTCTTATTAAGATATATCATGTACAGAGTTAGTCACACTGTGTTAAGCTCTCTATTAAAAAAAACACATTGATAATGAACTTGTATGAAAGAACATACAAACATACATATCATCATGCCAAGTCCCTAACGGGGTAGGCAGAGAGTATAGAGCCCCAGTTCCCTCCTCTTCTCTTCATACATGCTCATCGGTTTCGAGTACTCTTAACGTTCCCGTCCTTGAGAGTCCGATCTATTTGATCCAGGTAGTTGGAACGTGGCCTTCCTCTGCCTCTTGAATGAAAGAACAAATTAAAAAAAATACAAACAAAGCTATAGTATATCTTTATGTATGTCTGTACGTATATTAAAAGAACTCAACATATGTAACTAAATAAACCCTTATGTACAATAAGGGTTTATTTATTTATAATATAAACTATCTGTGCCCGCGACTTCGTCCGCGTGGAAGATAATAATAAATAATAGCCTTCACTCCTTTTTACTTCAGCTATCTGCCAGTGAAAGTCGTCAAAACCGGTCCAGCCGTTTCAGAGACTAGACGGAACAAACAGACAGACCAAAATTGAAAAAAAGAATTTTGGTATATGTACCGTGTATACATCCATATGCATTTAGTAAAAAGCGGTTATTTTAATATGACAAACAGACACTACAATTTTATTTTTAAGAAGATATATGAACAGTCAACTGACTTCTGATTTAGTATTTGGAACTTCAAAGTTCATCTGTGATTCGAAAACACCTAAAAAACTACCCAATTTAATCGCCATGTATACACTCACGTACTCCTTAAATTAAAAAGTTTTCGGTGAGTCTCCATATTAATAGACTGATTTTATTGTATACTCTTTTGTACTTTTAATAAATGTAATGCAACTTGTTATGTTTTGTTTAATTTAGCCCCTTAAAGCTTTAGTATACATTTTTAGCCCCACGGTTTCTTTAGCCGTGGTGGCCGAGTGGTTCGAGCAGTTGCGTGCGACGCAAAGGTCGGAAGTTCGTATCCCGACTTTGCCAATGAGTTTTTATGAACTTAAGTACAGTGATTATTCACACCACGAGCTTTACAGTCAAGGAAAACATCGAGAGGAAACCTGCATACGTCTGAGAAGAAATTCAAAGGCGTATGTATAGTCGTGCTTGAGTAACGGCGATGGACTCGCCATCTGTCACGTTTGCACCTAATATACCTCTGGCGGAAAGTGGGTGTGTGAGTACTATCTATACACCTCTACCTACCCTTTCGGGGACGCTTGTGGGAAGGCGTGAAGATATATTATATTACTTACTGGAACATTCGCATGCCAGTATTATGAGGCCGAACCACTCAATCACTACACATAATATAGCCAGTGTTATAAGCTCTTGCACTAGGGTATAAAATAAAACAAAAAGTAAATATAATTTTACAAAATATCTTATAATAAAAGCCCAGGAACGTACAACTTTACACATATAAAGGAAAATTTATATTTAAATCAAGGTTCATATCGCACGGGATCTGTGACTTTTATGAGTTATAATCCAGGGGATAAACCATCTCCGCTTCAAGTTTCATCAAAATCTGTTCAGTAATTTACTTGTTATTAAATAAAAAACATTCAGACGCACGAAAAATCCAGTTTTTAATATTATTATTATTAGGAAGAAATTGTGGATGGATGTGGACTTTGTGAAAGGGTGGATAATTGTTAATCTTTCACGTAAAAACTGCAGAACGGATTTGGATGAGTTTTGGCACAGAGATAGATTAATAGCCGGATTAGCGCATGGGATAGCTTTGGAAATAAAAAAAGTTACAATTAAATCTGCATTCAGGTGAGTGAAACCACGGGGCGCACAGTATGTATACAACTTTACGTGTTTTTGACACCTCTTAAATACTAGCCGATTTAACATGAAAAATATATTGTATGGAATTGAATAGTCTGGGGTGTTGTAATCGAGTTTGACGAGTAGTCAGGTAGGTTGAGAAAGTAGTTCGGTCAGTATTCGGTAGATGGCGCTTTTTCTGATAAAAAGCCAAATCGAAACATTTAGTTCAACAATCTAACCCACATTTCAGTTCTATTTCGTTATATTTCATTATATTTATATATAAATATATATTTGTAAAAATAAGAAAAGAAAATTCAAATCATTATTAAAGCTCAAATTAAATTGTACTTTAAACTCTGTACATTGAGGTTTAAATTCCAATGCTGAGTTGCGACCTTTGCTTATAACTAGAGGTGGGAATTTTACCCTTAAAAATAATCGATAGATTCGAAGCGATGTCTTCTTAATGCTGATATCAATCTTCGCGATCAGTAGTTGGACGGGTGACCAATATAATTGTATTCTTTATACCTTTGAGAGCACGTGACTGGTCTGTCAGCAACCTTAAAGCAGGATGGTAAGCGGTTACCGACTGGGGCAGGACCTCCACCTTATAGAAGTCCGTAGCCAAATAATACAAGTTATTGGTTGTGTTCCTACGCGGTGAACAAGGTTTCCAATAATGAGCTCCTTGGGGAGGGGGGGAGGATTTTTATATTGTGTTGGCAGCAGAGGGATTAGCCGTATTACGCTGCGAACACTATAACTCTTCGAACACAGAGTGGCAATACGGAAGTGATATTTCGGTATTTCGAGCGTAAATAGGCCGGCGGCTCGTCTGCCACTCTTGTTGTATAAAAAAATCATCACGCAGAGTCCCTCACTTAGGCAGAGAGAGAAAAGCACCAGTTCTGTCATAACTTCATAACATTCTAGTTCTTGAATATATCTTCCTCCACTATTCTTGGAAGCCCACTCTGGTATCTGACCATCCCTGGAGGAAAGGTTGCGTAGGTTCATCAGTATGGTCAGATGGCCATCGCTCCGATCCACTGCATCTTTCACCACGGTCTCCCATCAGGTTAAGCAAGTGGCTCCTCGGTGAAGTAGGGATGCTCGAGGCAGTCGGCGGCCGTAAGACGCTTCGCAGGGTCGAAAACTAACATGCCCTGGAAACACGCATACAATTAAACTACATTGGATAAATCATAAAATAAATAAATATCCTCACGCCTTCCCACAAGGGTCCCCGAAGGGGTAGGTAGAGGTGTATGGGTAATACCCACACACCCACATTCCGCCAGAGGTATATTAGGTGCCAACGTGACAGATGGCGAGTCCATCGCCGTTACAAAAGCACGACTATACATACGCCTTTGAATTGCTTCTCAGACGTATGCAGGTTTCCTCACGATGTTTTCCTTCACCGTAAAGCTCGTGGTGTGACTAAACGTTGTGGATTAAGACAGGATAAAATCTCTTTGCCGAATTTTATCCAATTCGGTTCAGCAGTTTTTGAGTGTACGGAGAACAAACATACAGACACATATTCACGTTTTCATAAAAATAATATTGATAGGATATACTTATGATCACGCCGAGTCTCCAACGGGGTAGGCAGAGAGAAAAGTGTTCCTAAGGTAACTTACCTTGATAACTCTCTGGACTAAAAACTCGAGGTCGCGGGTTCGAATCCCGCAGATGTTTGTGTGATGAACACGAGTATTTGTACCTTAGTCTTGGATGTCCTATGTATTTAAGTATATATCTATCTATATAAGTAAATATATCGTTGTCTAGTATACCATAACGCAAGCTAAATTTGGGACTAGGTCAATTTGCATTAGATAAAAACAAACAGTTAATAAAGTATAAACAGTTGGATATCATGAGGGGAGTTCTTTGCCCAGCAGTGGGATGTACCAGGCTAACATCATAATCACCATGTCAATTCGTGTGGAATTGTCCCAAGGTATTTATATATATATATTACATGTATATATATATAAATTTCGGTGAAGGAAAACATTGAAAAGAAACCTGCATACGTCTGAGAAGCAATTCAAAGGCGTATGTATAGTCGTGCTTGAGTAACGGCGATGGACTTGCCATCTGTCACGTTGGCACCTAATATACCTCTGGCGGAAAGTGGGTGTGTGGGTACTACCTACACACCTCTGCCTACCCCTTCGGGGACCCTTGTGGGAAGGCGTGAGGATATTATTATTATTATTATATATATCGAATCGAACTTTCAAAAGCGTCCCTGAGGTAACTTACCTTAATAAGATCCAGGGCTAGAGGCTGTATCCGGGGCAGGACGTCGGCCAGGTCCCGGGCCGGGTAGTCCGGGAAGCTATCGATCATGACTGTCACAGCATCAGGCCAATCGCGCCGGTGCGGCCGGCCTATTAACCTGCGTGAATACATACATACATATCATCAAGGTCAGCGGTTAGTGTGCCCTCACGCCTTCCCTCAGGGGTCCCCGAAGGGGTAGGCAAAGGTGTATAAGTAGTATCTACACACCCGCTTTCCGCCAGAGACAAATTTTAGGTGCCAACGTGACAGACGAGTCCATCGCCGTTACTCAAGCACAACTATACTTACGCCTTTGAATTGCTTCTCAGACGTATGCAGGTCTCCTTTCAATGTTTTCCTTCACCGAAAAGCTCGTGGTGTGTCGAACTCAAGCCCCCTTCCACGGCGTGACAGATAGCTTCCTTGGTAGCTCATAAACGGCACAAATTTGTGGATGTCTCTAACTATTCTGAATCTTTTTCTTTTCTCAAATCGGTTTTTTTTTACAATAATAATTTTACTTTCTTTTTATTTAATTTATTCCATATCTTGACCAGCATTAGTTACAGTAATGATGACAATATTTGTGTCACTTGTTTAATTTGTGAATGTGAGAACATTGTAGGCTTTGTAGATTCTTAGATCTTGCTAACATTGTTATAATTATCTTGTTTTATGTATACTTTGTATAGTAAGCAGCGACCTATTGTCGGGCCTACGTTGTTCCCCCATACTTGGGTACTATTGCTGTAACGAAAAAATATTGTATATGCCTAATGATTTGAAAAGAGTAACCATGGAGTTTCTTGCTGGTTCTTCTCCATGGAAGCGACCAACCTGAACCGTGCTTCTTTTTCGACGTTTTATAAGTGCCCATCTGGGCCTATGTGAAATAAAAAGATTTTGATTTGATTTGATTTGACAGATGGCGAGTACCACACGGGCACCCTCGTAAGAAGGCTTGAAGCAAATAGTTCATCATAAGCATGTACTTACATCATAAGCTTCCACATCTTGCCATGATACTAATGGCAGCATGAAAAAACAATAACGATTTTAGAACGAATCCGCAGTGAAGAGATTCGCAAAGCAACTGGTGTGAACAAGGGGTTGGTTGGGGGGTGACATCAATAGTGGAGGGTCGGACTCCGAGGCCGCCTTTAGGGGAGTAGGGGTCCTAGTCCCTGAAGATGGAGGCCAGCTGGTCAGAGTGCGAGACCCCTTTAGGGGTGTAGGGGGACTTAGTCATCTGAAGATGGAGTGCAGCAGATCGGAGTCCGCGGCCCCTTTAGGGGAGTAGCGGGGCCTAGTCACCTGAAGATGCAGTGCAGCTGGTCAGAGTCCGAGGCCCCCGGCAGCAGCGGCGCGCGCGAGTGTAACTGCGCCAGCACGCAGCCGCAAGACCAGACGTCCACGGCCGTGTTGTAGGACGCGCCCAGCAACACCTCCGGGGGGCGATACCACAGCGTCACCACCTGCACCCACACCCACAACCCTCGACACTCTGTGCACATCAGACACCTACGTACCCTGCTGGTGAACCAGTTTGTGCAGTGTTCAAAATCAAAATATTTAATTTAAGTCTATTCAAAGGCGTATGTATAGTCGTGCTTGAGTAACGGCGACCGTCACGCTCGATCGGCGATCTGTCACGTTGGCACCTAAAATATATCTCTAACGGAAAGTCAGTGTGTGGGTACTACCTACACACGTCTGCCTACCTCTTCGGGGACTAATGGGAAGGTGTAAGGACATATTATATTTTAGGTGCCAACGTGACAGATGGCGAGTCCACCGCCGTTAGTCAAACGCGAGTGTATGTATATACGTCATTGACTTCTCAAACGTATGCAGGTTTCCTCTCGATGTTCTCCTTCACCGTAAATCTCATGGACTATTAATAATGACTAATTACTGTACTTAAGTTCAGAAAAACTCATACAGTCGGTATCAAACTTGTTCTCTTCTTTTGTTGTAGGCGACTACTCAAACCACTCTGCCACTACGACTTTTGTATAATATAATACATGATTCTGTATTCTCATGGACTTACCACACTCGTCAACTTCATCTCGGTGTCATAGGTCTTGGCGAGCCCAAAGTCTGCAAGTTTGACCCTCCCGCTGGAGGTGACTAAGAGGTTATGGGGTTTCAGGTCTCGGTGGACGATACGGTGGGAGTGCAAGAAATCTATCCCGGAGAGGATGTCGAAAGACATGCTCTGAGGAGAAGAGACAGTTTCATGATACATGTAATTTAACAGCTAAATTACACAAAACTAGCAACTATTAAGCTAACATTCTTCAAACAACTTCGGATACATCTTTTGAATGTCTTCTCAAACGTATGCAGGTATCCTCTCGATGTTCCTTCACCGTAAAATATCACTGTACTTAAGTTCAGAAAAACCCATTGGTACAGTCGGGATTCGAACTTAATACATCACTCCGAGTCCCTAACGGGGAGGCAGAGAGAATAGGGCGCCAGTTCTCGCCGGAGTTACATATGTTACACATCTTTCGCTTCGTCCACATTCGTCAGTCGCTCACATACACTCTAACGCAAAACAAGCATACGGCCCACCTGATGGGAAACGGTTACCGCAGCCTATTTACGCTCACGATACTAAAGTATCACTGCATCACACAGTGTTGACAACATCATCAGTCTAATCCCTCGGTTGCCAACACAATATAACAATCCTCCCCCTCCCCAAGGAGCTCATTACTGAAAACCTTATTCACCTCGTAGGAACACAAATTGTGTTATTTGGCTACGGACTTCTATAAGGTGGAGGTCCTGCACCAGTCGGGCAGATACAAATTCGAACAGAGAATCCGTTTTGCCCTACCTCTCTTAAACTTGAGTGTCCGATCGATTTGATCCAGGTGTTGGAACGTGGTCTTCCTCTGCCTCTTCTTGCACACACTTTCGCTTTGTATATCTGTTTCGTCAATTCTTCACTCATCCTATGTCCAAACCAATGTAGCATGCCTTTCTTCATCTTTGCAGTAAAAATATATCAGTCCACAGTGATTCTCAGGGGCACAGATAGTAACAAAATATTAACAACCAGACTAGAAGTTGGTTAAAATAGTGGTTTATTGTACTCTTTCACTTTAGCCAAACCTTATTGTACTAAGACAGATAGCATAGCTGCAAAGTCAATGCTCACCCTTATCCTATTCTCAGATAAGGGTCCAGGTGCCCTCTTCAGGAAGGACTCTAGATCCTGCTCCACATGTTCGAAGACCAGGAACAGCACCAGTTGATGATCACGTTCCATTGACTGACCGCCATGACACACATCTAGGAGTCTGTGAATTGTTAGTTTGGAAATAAATTTTCAATATGCATTAGCGATTCCTTTGATTGTGAATTGGGAGTCCTGACCTGTCCAATAAGTTTTTTGAACTTAAGTCTAGTGATTAGTCACTCCAGGAGCTTTACGGTGAAGGAAAGCTTCGAGAGGAAACCTTTATGCTCTAGAGAAGAAATTTAAAGAAGTATGTATAGTTGTGATTGAGAAACAACAATGGTTCCCTCACTGTTACGTCGGCAACTAAGTAAGTATATGTCCGGCGAGGAGTGGGAGCGGGAATAGACTTCTGCCTACCGCTTGGAGACCACTTGTAGGACAGTGTGAAAAAGAATTCAATAGATTAAGGCTAACAAACAAACCAGTGCTTCTCTAACATTAATATAGACATAAGTAGATATCTTCATAGATCAAACCCTTTTGAACAATATGAATATGTAACACTCTGCTAGGAACCTCACCTAACTATGTTGGGATGTCTGTAAGCTTCCAACTGCCTGAGTAGTGCTATTTCTCTCAGTGTAGAGAGAGGAATACCGTCTTCTGTGAGCGCTACTTTCACCTTCTTCATGGCCACAATCTGCCCACCATTGTGAAGGTCTCTTGCTTTGTATACTGTTCCATATGCACCTGGAAATAACAGGAATTGCTTAAATCTCAGTTTTATCTTCACACCTTCTCACAAGGGTAGCCAAAGGCGTAGGTACAGTTGTGTAGTATTAGTATCCATCCACTGTAGTGCACAAATATATTTTAGGTGCCAACATCACAGTTGGCAAGTCCATCACTATTTTTTAAGCATGGCTATACGTAGATACATACATATCATCATGCTGAGTCCCTAACGGGGTAGGCAGAGAGGATAGTGCCAGTTGACTATACATCTTTAAATTTCCATTTTTCTTAGTTTTAGGTTTAGTATCTAAAGAGTTTGGTACTCAGTTTACTGGATAGGACTTTTCATTACTTACTTTAAAGAAACAAAGAAGAAAATACAATATCTTAAGTCTACACCACAGAAAATGCATTATGGGTACCAATATATACACAATTTATTTTTATAAAGGATTGACAATCTACTCTCTCTGCCTACCCCGTAATACCTCGGCGTATACGTACAACATTCCACGTGACATCAAAAAACTTAAGTTTAATTTAGTTTAAATATTGTACAAAAATTAAAGTATGATTGACTACCTATAGAACAATGGGAAAGTGGTTTCGACTGGAAATGTATACTACTTTTGTCTACTCTAAATTCTAGGTAATAGAAAAGTTTAAGAGACACTGAAGTAACAATTTGTGATAATAATGTATAGCAAACAGAAAACAATGAAAAAAAATGCGCGAAATCTCAGCCTACCGGCACATGTAGCAATTAGGTTATTTCTATTACAAATACAATAATACCTGTTCCAATAACGTTGAGCTCTTCATATTTCTTGGCGTTTTGGAATAAAGCACTGACATCACCCAGCGAAGTCATGGTCGGGGGACTAGTGGATGTACTAGCACCCGACATCATTATACACACAGTGGACTCAACTTGTTCTATTCAAAACAAGTTCCAAACTTCCACCCAAACAACTATTTTTAAATAAAAAAAACTTAACTTATAAAAGTTACAACCTCAGTTCTAAAGCATTTTCCAGAAAATAAAATGCATTTACTGATTAATAGAATAGTACTACGCTCAGAGGAATTAATTTTCTATTCGAGAGCGCAATGAACTGATATGAGCAAAACAAGGAACGTAAAGAACACCTGTCGTAAAACACGATGGAATTACAACATTGTAATACACTATAGATATAGTCAAAGCACATGGTATGCTTAATTTTGTCGGTTAGCGGAAGCCATTAGTGTTGTGAAGATTTTAGTACCATCTAGTGTAAAAAAATGGAACCTGGCTCCCTCCATAATCCTAATCTGGTATTTTATACCGATAGATGGCACTACTTGCGAGGTATTGTTGAGAACATATCAGTGAAATAAAGTACATACCTTAATTATATAAACCTGAATCATATTATATTTTTCATATTTGGAAAGTAAATTTTAATAGTTTTCTTCACTTTATTTACTAAGCATAGATCTGTCCTAAGAAAAGCGGAGGGGGCATTACACTACTAAGATTTATTCCCTGAAATTTAAGATTATAATAATCTTATAATAATTAACGTTATTTAATATTCTGAATAATAGTAAGGATTGGTATATGCAAATGGAATGGAATAAGCCAAACTTACAGGTTACACATACGTCTACTCCATGCCCTGTATTTATTTTAGTATTATAAATGCACGATAAAAAATAATATATCTTCTTATATCTTATTTCTTCTCTTCGGTTTTCTAAACCCAGTGACAGTTGTGTTGTCCTGAAAATCCTAATACATTTAATTACTTTCAATATACCAAGAAATATTTTACTAAAGAAAATAATGGTTTACTAGTGACTCCTACCCAGTTAATAATGAAAACAACCATTTGTGTTGTTTTTTTTTATTTTTAACGTATTGAGGCAAAAAAATAAAATACGCTTACTGAGTAACAAATATTTAACGTGGCAAAAAGAGAAACCGCTCGGGCTCGTCCGGGATTTGAACCCGGGACCTCTCGCACCCGAAGCGAGAATCATACCCCTAGACCAACGAGCCTTACGCAGTTTTGTTGAATTTAATGTTCCATTAATATAAATTCATGCTTCAATACCTAAAAGAATTTGAATGTGTCATACGAAAGGGTTTTTACATATTATAAGTTTAAATAATTTCTTCTACACTGACGAATGCCTTTCACTCCTGGTTTCTAGCACGTCTGTCCGCGGAAACATCGAAATTATTTTGTACACACCATAAATACCATAATGACATAGTGTTATGAGCCGTGGTTACTTCTCAGACGTATGCAGGTTTCCTCTCGATGTTTT
This sequence comes from Drepana arcuata, assembly GCA_016069955.1. Classification (NCBI taxonomy): domain Eukaryota; kingdom Metazoa; phylum Arthropoda; class Insecta; order Lepidoptera; family Drepanidae; genus Drepana; species Drepana arcuata. The sequence goes on from JACCPG010000037.1 coordinate 14,171, forward strand.
CCTTCACCGTAAAGCTCGTGGTGTGACTAATCACTGTACTTAAGTCGAAAAAAACTCATTGGTACAGTCGGGATTCGAATATGCGATCTATGTGTCGCAGGCAACTGCTCGAACAACTCGGCCACCACGGCCCTTAACTATTAAGAGAGTACGAGAGATTACACCCTGAAAGATCTTAAAAACTTAAAAGTGTTTAATCATTTATTAAAATCAAAACCAAATTAAAAAAGTCTAAAACAGAATAGAACAAAATGATAAAATAAATGCGCATTGTTCTGCCTACTACTTACAATCAAATTATTATTCAGATTTAAAACAAACTAAGCAAACTCTCTTAAAATGGAGACTGCTGAAAATAATGTCAGTGTCAGCCGAGAATCATCAAAAATGGATAAACTAGAAAATTAAGAAGTGAAGAAACACACGAAGAATAATCGTTGTCGTATGAACCTCTTCCTTTTGAACTCGGCTAATTATATAATATATTAATTATGCGCGGGAATAAGAACCTCTTCCTTTTGAACTCGGCTAATTATGCGCGGGAATAAAAACAAGCAGTCTCTAAGGCATGCTCAAAAGTATACCCTAACTCCTAACTTACAAGGAGTTGTACCTAAGAGAGGTAGGGCATAACGGGTTTCCCGTTCGAATTTGTATCTGCCCGACTGTGGCAGGACCTCCACCTTATAGAAGTCCGTAGCCAAATAACACTATTTATTGTGTTGTGTTCCTACGTGGTGAATAAGGTCTTCAGTAATGAGCTCCTTGGGGAGGGGGAGGATTGTTATATTGTGTTGGCAGCAGAGGGATTAGTCCCATTATGCTGCCAACATACATAGTATTACTTCTCACAGAGTGGCAACGCGCAAGTGATACTTCGGTATTGTAAGCGTAAATAGGCTGCGGTATCCGTTTTCCATCGGGTTGGCCGTATGCTTGTTTGCTATTCTTGTAGTATAAAAAAAAATATATCATCAGCAACTCATCTGAATAATGTTTTCACTGATATGTGAACTGTGTCTGTCTACTAGTTCTAACTCGTTATTTTCGGTCGGTTTTTTTCTTTTTATATATATACTAGCTGTGCCCGCGACTTCGTCGGCGAGGACGGCTTTTTTACCTTTCGTAAAATTGTTTTTTTTTTTCAATAAAAAGTATCCTATGTTACTTCTAATACCTCCAAGAATATGTGTAAAAAGTTTCATGACGATCGGTTATGTAGTTTTTACGTGAAAGCGTAACAAACAAACTTACATTCACATTTATAATATTAGTAAGGATCTTATCTTATCTTACTAATCTTACTAATATTATAAATGTGAAAGTTTGTAAGTTTGTATGTTTGGATGTTTGCGGTTCTTTCACGGCCAAGCGGCTGAACCGATTTGGCTGAGAGTTGAAATGATCACCATTTATAGGCTATCTAGGCTTATAATAATAATAATAATATAAAAAATATCCTCACGCCTTCCCACAAGGGTCCCCGAAGGGGTAGGCAGAGGTGTATAGGTAATACCCACACACCCACTTTCCGCCAGAGGTATATTAGGTGCCAACGTGACAGATGGCGAGTCCATCGCCGTTACTCCAGCACGACTATGCATACGCCTTTGAATTTCTTCTCAGACGTATGCAGGTTTCCTCTCGATGTTTTCCTTCACCGTTAAGCTCGTGGTGTGACTAATCACTGTATCTAGGCTTATACCTAGGAATAGGACATAGGCTACTTTTTTTTAAATCCTGAAAAATTTAAAGTTCTCATATTATAATATATGATGCTCTTTCACGGCATAGCGGCTCAACCGATTCCAGCAGGAAAATTTCCAAAGCTACTTTTTCAAACCCCACGCGGGCGAAGCCGCGGGCATAAGCTGGTAATTTACTATTTCTGACCGCTAGCAGTGTTGTTACAAGGAAGAATTCCTCGCGGAAACACTAATACGACAAATAAGTCTGCGCCCAATTTTAATAGCACCAAAACAAGATTAATTATATCAATATTACCTCTCTCACTCACCTTAAGGCGTTTTAGAAAGTTAACGCGCGAAAGGGGAAAAAATTACCGCTACACTGTTTGTCTCCTTCTCTCGCCGGCCAAAATGTATGTTCCGTCTCGCTCTAACACATGAATGCGAGTGGATTCATTTCGAGTCGTTGCGCGGCAGTCTAGCACTGACAGTCGTGCGCGCCTGTTTAAAACAAAATGGTGTAGCTATTCGTTAACTATAAAACAAATTGACAAAATTTCATCACAATTTCTAATTGGAAAGTTGGAAAATAACATAAATTGTTGCTATTGAAAATAAATTTCAAGTGTTACTCAAGGGAGTGAAATTGTGAAGGCGGAAACGTGCGCAAGAGTGTATGGTTAAATGTGAAAGTTCCTTCATAAGAAAACAGTGTATCTAGATTTTATAAGAAGTTTGTGACTCTATCCTACATTTAGTGATTGGACATCTGTTTGCACTCCTCCAAAAGCAATAAGCGGTAAGTTTATTGATGGTAAATAATTCTAAACGCGTACCTCAACGTTAAAAACGTGACCTATCAAACATTTTAATAATAATCTAATATAATATATCCTCACGCCTTCCCACAAGGGTCCCTGAAGGGTAGGCAGAGGTGTATAGGTAATACCCATACACCCACTTTCCACCAGAGGTATATTAGGTGCCAACGTGACAGATGGCGAGTCCATCGCCGTTACTCAAGCACGACTATACATATGCCTTTGAATTTCTTCTCAGACGTATGCAGGTTTCCTCTCGATGTTTTCCTTCACCGTAAAGCTCGTGGTGTGACTAATCACTGTACTTAAGTTCAGAAAAACTCATTGGTACAGTCGGGATTCGAACTTGCGACCTTTACGTCGCAGGCAACTGTTCGAACCACTCGGCCACCACGGATTTAACATTTTAACTAAGAAGGTTTTATATCTATATATATATATATATATAGGAGATCCCATTTGTGAACCCTACCTACCCCTACCTGCCTACCCCTTCGGGGACCCTTGTGGGAAGGCGTGAGGATATATTATATTATTATTTGTGAACTCACTCATCACGAAATCTCAGGAACTATAAGGCCGATTGACTTGAAATTTGGAACGAATATTCCTTACGCGGTGTAGAGGTCAGCTAAGAACGGATTTTATGACTCCTTTTTTTTTAAACACGTTTTAACCATTTGCCTCCATAGGGGAAAGCAATAGTTGAATACGTGTTTTTTTTACCTTTTCACCCGGGCGAAACTGGGCGGGGACAGCTAGTATGTTATATAATTATATATACACATACACACGCAGAGTCCCTTACGAGGTAGGCAGAGAGAGTAGAGCACCAGATATCTCTAGACTTAAAAACCTCTTTGGCTTCGACCACATACTTAAATAAATATCTTCATATGCTCGCCGGTTTAAAATTATTTAAGTACAAGATAGTCGTAGTGGTTCAGTGGTTAGATTGCAAGTTCGAATCCCGACTGTACCAATGAGTTTTTCTGAACCTAAGTACAGTGATTAGTCATAGAATAGAATAGAATATTTTTATTTCAGATCGGAGTCCATAGGGTTAGTAACAAATTTTAACTTAAATTCTAGTGTTAGTAGATTACAGACACATAAAAATATACAATTAAATTTCGGCATAGTCATTTATTTATTTATTTATTAGTCATAGCTTTACGGTGAAGGAAAACATCGAGATGAAACCTGCATACGTCTGAGAAGCAATTCAAAGTCGTATGTATTGTCATGCTTCAGCAACGGCGATAGACTCGCCATCTGTCACATTGGCACCTAAAATATATCTCTGGCGGAAAGTAGTTTTTTTTTTATATACAACAAGAGTGGCAAACAAGCATACGGCCCACCTGATGGGAAACGGTTACCGCAGCTTATTTACGCTCACGATACCGAAGTATCACTTGCGCGTTGCCACTCTGTGTTCGGAGAGTTATACTGTGTTGGCATCATAATGGGTTTAATCCCTCTGCTTCCAACACAATATAACAATCCTCCCCCCCTTCCAAAGGAGCCTCATTACTGGAAACCTTATTCACAGCGTAGGAACACAACACAAAAAAATTTTTATTTGGCTACGGACTTCTGTAAGTAGGTGTGTAGTAGGTGTTTGGGTATTACCTATACACCTCTGCCTACCCCTTAGGGGACCCTTGGTTAATCGAATCTAATTGAAAACATCTTCGGCGGAATGTGAGTATTTTTCCACATTGCTTTCGTAGTAGGGTCTTCACTTAAAGTACTTGTCGTGATGTAGCGTCTGCCAGTAAAAGTAACCAGGACGGGCCCTGACCTAAATGGCGTTTGAAACCGGTTGCGGTCAGTGGAGCGCATGCGCATGTTAAGGGGAAGCTCCAATCTTAGAAATTAATTGACGTCTCTATAGGTTTTTTTACATTAAGGGCCATTATATCAAATGCGTCGTTGAGACCTACGAATTCGAACGCGTAATTTTTTTTTTAAATAAATATATACATTTACTAGCTGTCCCGCCCAGCTTCGCCCGGGTGAAAAAGTAAAATTTCTTGAAACACGATCGCAGCGCCACCTTTCGGGTCCAATTGTGATGTAAGCTATCCTGTCTTTTAAGTTGGATCAAACTGCACACGGTGTGCAAATTTGATTGAAATCGGTTAAGTAGTTCAGGAGCCCATCGTGGACTTGATTGCCATAAAAAAGGTTATAGTGAGTCAATCTTAAAAGATAGACATATGCTGTCGCGGACTCTTTTTTAGAACTTTTAAAGAGGAACAATTCCCTCATACATGATATTTTCGTAACTTAAACCGTTTACGCAGCGCACGCAACGGAAGCTCTCAAAAAGGAATATTTTTTCCCCGTTCTTGCAACATTTTTCATTTATGTTTCGCTCCTATTGGTCGTGGCGTGATGTTATATAGCCTAAGCTTTCCTAGAAAAATGGACTATCCAACACAAAAATAATTTTTCAATTCCAACCAGTAGTTCTTGAGATTAGCGCGTTCAAACAAACAAACTCTTCAGCTTTACAATCTTACTAATATTATAAATGTGAATGTAAGTTTGTTTGTTACGCTTTCACGTAAAAACTACTTAAGAGATCACTATAAAACTTTGTACACATATTCTTGGAGGTATTAGAAGTAATATAGGATACTTTTTATTGAAAAAAAAAATTTACGAAAGATAAAAAAGCCGTCCACGCCGACGAAGTCGCGGCCACAGCTAGTATTAGTATAGATTTGTTTCAGTAAATACATTATTATTTTATTTTTTTATACACAACAAGAGTGTCAAACAAGCATACGGCCCACCTGATGGGACACGGTATATACCCTACTCTCTCCCTACCCCGTTAGGGACTCGGCGTGATAATGTATGAATTATGATTACATAATGATGCCTGGAAGATCAAATCGATCTTTCAAGGATGGGAACGTCATCGAAGCCAGCGAGTATATAAGATGATACTGTTAAATGTGGCTGAAGCGAAAGAGATATGTAAGCCTGGAGAGAACTGGCGCTCTCTCTGCCTACCCCGTTAAAGACTCGGCGGTATATGTGTCTTCGTATGTTTATTATAATGGATACACAAATTAACCGAAACATGCAAATAGAAAGGAAGTAAAAACATTATTTAAGTTTTAAAAATAATGCAATGTACTTAACAATTAATGCTACTTAACAATAATAAAGAAAATAAAAATAAACTATAATGATAATATAATATATCCTCACGCCTTCCCACAAGGGTCCCCGAAGGGGTAGGCCGAGGTGTATAGGTAATACCCACACACCCACTTTCCGCCAGAAGTATATTAGGTGCCAACGTGACAGACGTACATACGCCTTTTTGAATTGCTTCTCAGACGTATGCAGGTTCCCTCACGATGTTTTCCTTCACCGTAAAGCTCGTGTGACTAATCACTGTACTTAAGTTCAGAAATACTCATTGGTACAGTCGGGATTCGAGCTTGCGATCTTTGTGTCGCAGGCAACTGCTCGAACCACTCGGCCACCACGGCTCCTATACTATAACTATAATGATAAAATAATAATATATCCTTACGCCTTACCCTAGGGGCTCCAAAGGGGTAGGCAGAGGTGTATAAGTAATATAATAAACAATGAGATTCTTAATAATTTGTAACCATATAATGCGAAGGGTTTTTCAGTATGGTAAATATTGGTCCTTCGAGTCGTATATCTATGTGTCAGAATGCGGTTGTTTCAGTACCGCGTTATCTCCAATTCACTTTCTAAGTCGCATAGATTATGAGTGTCGTACATACGGGCATTTACCTACAAAGCCACATCGGAAGGGACCGTACGAGTACATAATATACATACATACATATCATCACGCCAAGTGTTAGGCAGAGAGTATAGAACACCAGTGCTCTCTAGACTTACATACCTCTTTCGCTTCGTCCACATTCATCAGTCTCTTCATACATGCTCGTCGGTTTCGAGTACTCTTAACGTTCCCGTCCTTCAGAGTCCGATCTATTTGATCCAGGTAGGTAGCTGGATGATAGCTTAACTTTTTAAATATTATTGTCCTATCGGTTGTTGCCGGGGTACGAACCTGCGACCATCACGCAAACCTGACTGCCGGACGCCGAGTCGAATTAACATACATAATATGTTTTTCGTCGGGGCTTTAACCGTTTGGGTCGTCGACCTCTGCTCCCATAGTTTTCTCAGCATCTGGTTTTGTGAAATACCATCCATTATTAAGTTTATCTTAAAAACAGTTAATTTAACGTAAAGATGACATTTAAAGGTGGTGTTACTCTTATCACTTCGTGTAAGAAGCAAATACATACATCGTAGGTAGGTAGTATATATATATATATATATAGTATATATATATACATATATAGTGTAGGTAAACAAAATAACCGCATTTTACTAAATGCATATGGATGTATACAAGGTACATATATATAATAATAATATATCCTCACGCCTTCCCACAAGGGTCCCCGAAGGGGTAGGCAGAGGTGTATAGGTAATACCCACACACCCACTTTCCGCCAGAGGTATATTAGGTGCCAACGTGACAGATAGCGAGTCCATCGCCGTTACTCAAGCACGACTATACATACGCCTTTTGAATTTCTTCTCAGACGTATGCAGGTTGCCTCTCGATGTTATCCTTCACCGTAAAGCTCGTGGTGTGACTAATCTAATCACATCAGACTATCATATAAGACTAATATATATCATATCATACATATATATCATCAGCCAAGTCCCTAACGGGGTAGGCAGAGAGTATAGAGCGCCAGTTCTCTCTTGACGTTCCCGTCCTTGAGTGTCCGATCGATTTGATCCAGGTAGTTGGAACGTGGTCGTCCTCTGCCTCTTCTTGTATGTATAAACCAAAATATTTTTAAAACATATTTGTCTGTCTGTTTGTTTCGGCTAATCTCTTGACAGGACTTTCACTGGCAGATAGCTGATGTAAAAAGGAGTATCATAGGCTACTTTTATTTTAGAAATTAAACAATAACTTTTTTGTTAAATACCACGCGGGCGAAGTCGCGGGCATAGCTAGTAGGTAATATAAATAATATCGAGGAGTTTTGGTAGTTCACCCGTGTTAATGTGAATTATAACTCAGCTATTATAAATGTGGATGAGAACTGGCGCTCTGCTCTCTTTGCCTACCCCGTGAGGCACTAGCTGTAAACCTATGTATATCATAGTTGTCGGTATGCACTGTCGGTCGAATGAAAGACATAAACGCGATACAGTGCTTCAAAACGGAACAGATTGCGATTTTTATATATCTCCGGAAAAATAAGGCTGATTAACCCCTTCGGTAACACCTGAAGATACTAGAATACGATGTACACACTATTACAGACACATCTGTGTAATTGATATTGCAGGAAGTTTTTAAATAAATATGCAGACCATAACAAAATAATGTACGAGTGAGTATATACCTATATGTGGAGGTCTCCTCACGATGTTTTCCTTCACCGTAAAGCTCGTGGTGTGACTGATCACTGTACTTAAGTTCAGAAAAACTCATTGGTACAGTCGGGATTAGAACTTGCGATCTTTGTGTCGCAGGCAACTGCTCGAACCACTCGGCCACCACGGCACTGTTCCCTGTGTCCCTTACGTCGAATAAAATATTTTGATTTTGCAATATATATATATGTGTTGCAGGCTTTTAATCTAACCACTCGGCCACCACGGCGTATATAGTAAAGCCGGGGCGTGTCCCTAGTGTAACGCATAACAAGCCGATAATAATATTAAATAGATGCGAGAGCCCGAGAGCAGCGTGTCAACATAACGGTGTGCACGCGCAGGTGGTATCGTAACCTACTTACCATGGATTCCAACGGCTTGGCGCTCGTCATGTGTAACGAGGATTCTATTCACCGCTTACATTGCTACATGGAGCGTCTTCGCCTTGAAGGACGTTGTAATAATAATAATTTTACTCACCATAGTGCCCCAAATAATCCAGCAACTTCTAAAAAGTTTACTTCATTTTTTTTATTATAGAACACAGGCCTTAAACAGTACTTATTTAAAAACTAATTAGAATTATTGAGTTCTAATTGAAATAAAATATGCTTATTTGAATATAGAATGGCATAATATAGTTACATTATTTTTAATTAAATCTATAAAATATAAAAATGAATCACCGAAATGTTTGTACGCGCATAACTTCCAAACGACTGCACAAATTTGGATAAATCTTTCTTTTATGTATCCTTTATTGTCAGGAGGTTTGTATGAAAAAAAAAATTTCTTCTGTGCGTGTCGCTAAACTCCTCCTAAACGGCCGGACCGATTTTAATGAAATTTTCTGTATGTCGTCTTCAGGTGGATTCGAGAACGGTTCAGGTTCACAATTAGAACTGATAGGTGGCGCTGTGATCGTGTTTCAGAAATTGTTACTTTTTCATCCAAGCGAAGCCGGGACAGCTAGTTTCAAATAAATATTCTAATGTATTTATTAAAAAAATAGAAAATCATATAGGTCGATAGATAATTTATATAAGGGGTCAGGAGTCAAGGGGTCGCAAGCGTTCCTAGGCGGCGGACTACAACATGCTTATTTGTTTTTTTTAAATACCACCATTGTGGTATATAAAAAAAACGAATATTACTGCTCATTTAAAATTAGAACGCCGGTCTTAAATGGATGTGAAGATTTAAAAAGTTAACTATATCCTACAAAAATATCGAAACCTCGAGACATACTTAACTCTTCCATGTATGCGAGACGATAACTCACGCGAGACGGATGTAAACGCAACACTGGTGACAGAGAGCGTCTGTTGCGCAATTTGTTACGCCTTAATTTGTGTAAGTTGGATTTTTAGGTTGCGAAAGGGTTGCTTACGCCATGACGTATCAGGCTGAAACTAATGTGACTCAACGTTCATCTAGGATATAAAAAAAAACAGTGCAGTTCTTATTCCGCCGGTCTTTATATCCGCATGCCACACATTCTTAAAACACACGTTACGCGAATATTTAAACCACAGAAAAAGAGGGGACTTCTAATACAGGTTCTTGGAGTTTAAAGACGAGAGACCAAGGTGATAGGTGCCAACGTGAAAGATGGCGAGCCCTTCGCCGTTACTCAGGCACGACTATACATACGCCTTTGAATTGCTTTTCAGACGTATGTAGGCATGATAATAAATAAATATACCTAAATAAAAGCCGTGGTGGCCGAGTGGTTCGAGCGGTTGCCTGCGACGCAAAGGTCGCAAGTTCGAATTCCGACTGTACCAATGAGTTTTTCTGAACTTAAGTACAGTGATTAGTCACACCACGAGCTTAACGGTGAAGGAAAACATCGAGAGGAAACCTGCATACGTCTGAGAAGATATTCTAAGGCGTATGTATAGTCGTGCTTGAGTAACTTGAGCTTAAAGCTTGAGTGGGTGTGTGGGTATTACCTATACACCTCTGCCTACCCCTTCGGGGACCCTTGTAGGAAGACGTGAGGATATAATAATAATAATAATAATAAATATAAATAATAATATTAAATGGTTTGTTATTATCCCTGCATACCCTTTCAAGACCCTAGAACGATGGCCTTGCAGAAGGCCTATCACTACTTAAGTACAAAAGCCGTTATCATTACAATGCTGAACGCGTGTGGTTAGTTTGACAGACGATTGACACAGTTCGACAAGCGTCCTACAATGGCGAACTGTTATATATATAAATAATTCCACACACGCGTACCCTACTCGAGGACTGATTGTGTAATGAGAACTTTGCCAATTCGGTCATCAAATACGTAAAGGGGCGTCCATTAATTACGCGACGTATTTTTGCCTATTACTTTTATTGAAGACTAGCTGTCCCGCCCAGCTTCGTCCGGGTGAAAAAGTAAAATTTCCTGAAACACGATCGCAGCGCCACCTATCGGGTCCAATTGTGGTCCAATTGTAAGCTATCCTATCTTTTAAGTTGGAACAAAATTCACACGGTGTGCAATTTGATTGAAATCGGTCAAGTAGTTCAGGAGGAGCGTCCATCGTGGACTTGATAGCCATAAAAAAGGTTATAGTGAGTCAATCTTAAAAGATAGACATAAGCTGTCGCGGACGTTTTTTTTTTTACTTTTAAAGAGGAACGATTCCCTCATACATGATATTTGTGTAACTTAACACCCACTTTCCGCCAGAGGTATATTAGGTGCCAACGTGACAGATGGCGAGTCCATCGCCGTTACTCAAGCACGACTATACATACGCCTTTGAATTTCTTCTCAGACGTATGCAGGTTTCCTCTCGATGTTTTCCATCACCGTAAAGCTTGTGGTGTGACTAATCACTGTACTTTAGTTGAGAAAAACTCATCGATATATATTTTTTTCAGATCCATACAACCGGACGGACCAATTCAAACGTAATGACTTAATTAAAGTGGTGTGCAAACAATGTGAAGTGTCAAATGGACAGTAGTGAAGTGTACTAGCTAGACAAGATGGCGGCCGACGCGAAATGGCGGACGACTTGCCTGGGCGCGGTCCTGTTCGCCATTTTCATCCAAGTTATTAATGGTGAGTGTCTACCTAGAATCCTTATGATACTAATATTTTTTATTTATAATGACAGATAGCAAAGAGACGATGTATGTGAATGAAACAGGTCTGTAAGTTAAGAGACGTAGGGCATAACGGGTTTCCCGTTCGAATTTGTATCTGCCCGACTGGGTCAGGACCTCCACCTTATAGAAGTCCGTAGCCAAATAACACTATTTATTGTGTTGTGTTCCTACGTGGTGAATAAGGTATCCAGTAAAGTGCTCCTTGGGGTCCTTGGTTCCTTGACAACGTGGATATATAACGTTGTAAATAGTCACACCACGAGCTTTGCGGTGAAGGAAAACATCGGGATAAAGTCCTGCTTGAGTAACGGCGATGGACTAGCCATCTGCCTCTTTGACACAGAAAATATATGCCTGGCGGAAAGTGGGTTTGTGGGTCCTATCTATACCTCTGCCTACCCCTTCGGGGACCCTTGTGGGAAGGCGTGTGCAAATAGTATTTATTAAAATTCTCTCGATATTAACTATCTGTAAATAAAAAACCGGATCTACTAAACGGCATTTCACGAGAAATGCAATAAAGACATGATTTCTCGGCTCGGGGTGAACGAACCGAGTCCTTGAGTTGGTCACGTAACTCTTCCAGTCACCACTTATCGATTTTAAGCGGAACTATTATAGAATCGATGAACTACACATCCTTATTGGAGGAAGCGCCGTGGTGGCCGAGTGGTTCATCCTCAAAATCGCAGGTTCGATTAGGACTGCACCAATGAGTTTATTTCTGGAAGTGTCATTACAGTGATTAGTCACACCACGAGCTTTGCGGTGAAGGAAAACATCGAGAGGAAACCTGCATACGAGTTGGTACAGGTGTAGTAGGTAGTTTTCCCAGAGCCCTCATATATTCACAGAGGATGGCCACCGAGGGGGTTTTAGTGAGTAGAAATCTCACATAACCCGCTCCAACCCCCCCAGGACGGTCAGGTTTCCCACTCGAAAAAAAATTTAAGTATCTTAGTTTATATTATGCTTTATAGTATTCAAATGTGTGAATCGAATTTGGAGTTGCTCGCCTGAGGCAGGACCTCGACCTGATTTCTATCAGGTCGAGGTCGTAGCCAAATAACCCTTTTTTGAGTTGCAAGTGATACTTCAGTATCGTGAGCGTGAATAGGCTACGGTAACCGCTTCCCATCAGGTGAGCCTTGTTTGCCACTCTGGTTGTCAAATAGCTTCTTGGTAGGCAGCATTGTCCCTTGTTTGCTTTTTCGTTTGAAGGTAATGCTAGAGTTCTTGTTACTTCAACATTGACTTGAACAATTTGTTATATAGTAATTAATATAAAACTCTTTAATATATTATATATTTTCTAATGCTAAGATCGAAAGTCCAAAAACGAAAGTCAAATGCCCGTGTTGCAGTGAAAGTTATTCATTTGATAAAACAACCATTCGAGTGCTGTATGTATGTATGTATGTATGTATGTATGTATGTATGTATCTATGTATGTATGTATGTATGTATGTATGTATGTACGCACTTAAGTTACTTGCGCTTGCTGACATCTCACACAAAGCCAACCTACCCTAAGTTAAATTGAATCCAAAATAATTTATTCAAAGTTTATAAGAGATCATAATAGAAGAGAAAGTTAATAAGAGAGATAGAGTCGTGGTGGCTGAGTGGTTCGAGCAGTTGCCTGCGATGCAAAGGTCGCAAGTTCGAATCCCGACTGTAGCAATGAGTTTTTCTGAACTTAAGTACGGTGATTAGTCACACCACGAGCTTTACGCTGAAGGAAAACATCGAGAGGAAACCTGCATACGTCTGAGAAGACATTCAAAGGCGTATGTATAGTCGTGCTTGAGTAACGGCGATAGACTCGCCATCTGTCACGTGAAAGTGGGTGTGTGGATAGTACCTATGCACCTCTGCCTATCCCTTCGGGGACCCTTGTGGGAAGGCGTGAGGATATATATAAGAGATCGAATCCCGTCTGTACCAATGAGTACCGACCCTAAGCTAAATTGAATCCAAAATATATTTTTTTAAAGTTTATGAGAGCTGTGGCCGCGTGGTTCGAGTAGTTGCCTGCAAGAACGAATCGCCACTGAACCAATGAGTTTTACGCAACTTAATTACAGTGATTAGTCACACCACGAGCTTTCAATGTAGGAAACATCGAGAGGAAACCTGCATACGTCTGAGAAGCAATTCTAAGGCGTATGTATAGTCGTGCTTGAGTAACGGCTATGGACTCGCCATCTGTCACATTGGCACCTAAAATACGAGCAAGCACCTCCACCTTATAGACGTCTTTAGCCAAATAAAAATGGATTAGTCCCATTAAGCTGTCCAAACAGTATAACTCTCCGAACACAGAGTGACAACGCGCAAGTGATACTTCGGTATCGTGAGCGTAAATAGGCTACGGTAACCGCTTACCATCAGGTGGGTATGCTTGTTTGCCACTCTTGTTGTTTAAAAAAAACTAGGCTATATATGTGTACTTGAAGTTCCCTGTCTTTCCAAGATTCAGTGGTCGCAGTCCATATAGTGAACCGATACCAGTACCGTAGTACGCGCTCGACCGTAAGAAGAATGTAACGGAATAATAGCTATAGTTTGCAGTTACCTTGTTATGCGAGTAAGGTCTAGGCCAGTGTTTCCCAACCTTCTTTAGGCCATGCCCCACCTTAACTTTTTTTTAAATGTTGATGCCCCCTATACATATATATATTTTTTAAATAACCCAAAGTGAAAGGATTAAATTCGTGTCGAGTCCATTTTTAACTTAGGCTACTTTTATTTTAGAAACTGAAGAATATTTTATTTGTAATATGTCGCAGGCACAGCTAGTATTATAATATTTATAATATAAGTACAAGTATAATATTTGGACACATAGAAATGATGAGTGAAGAAAGATTGACGAAACAGATATACAAAGCAAAAGTGTGTGCAAGAAGAGGCAGAGGAAGGCCACGTTCCAACTACCTGATCAAATCGATCGGACTCTCAAGGACGGGAACGTTAAGAGTACTCGAAACCGACGAGCATGTATGAAGAGACTGATGAATGTGGACGAAGCGAAAGAGGTATCTAAGTCTAGAGAGAACTGGCGCTCTATACTCTCTGCCTACCCCGTTAGGGACTTGGCGTGATGATATGTATGTATGTATGTATGAATGTAAGTACCAACTAATAATGAAACAGTCGAGTGTGTTTCCTAATGATATTATTCTGAGCAATTCTTTGCCTGACGGAGTGTAACGGGAGTAGAAGCGACGTGCCATAACGTGCTTACACGACTGTGTTGTACCTCGCTCCTTTTACTATAACCACTAAGCTACTAGCTATACCCCGCGATTTCACCTGCGTATAGCTTAATTTAATATGTAGATTTTTACTTCAATAAAACGTCCTGTATTAATGTGGTCGCGTACCAAAGGAGTTCCAAAGGAGTTCCTATTTTGTTTTTTATACCGCACGGGTGGCAAACATGCATGCAGTCCGCTCGATGGTAAGCGTATATATCTCTGTGCCAAATTTCATCTAAGACCGGCAAGTTTCACAAGGGTCCCCGAATGGGTAGTCAGAGGTGTCTAGGTAATGTAAAAAAAGGTGAACCTACCACCTATAATATATCTCTGGGGGAAAGTGGGTGTGTGGGTACTAGCTATACACCTCTGCCTTCCCCTTCGGGGGCCTTTGTGGGAAGGCATGGGGATATATATAATATATGCTAAATAAAACTGAACTGATGACGGATATCCCATTACGTAGTCCCGCGGTAGTATGCCAAGAAGGATTTGCCACGCGTATGGCAATGCTGATTCTTTGCCAGCCTTGTCACCAACGGCCTCAAACGTAAATATTGTTTAACACGTGTAGATGCCATCCGCGAAGACGCGCCCCACTATTCTTCCCCATAGTTAATAGTGTAAGTGTGCAACCTTCCACTAATGTGTGTATTTTCGGTACACACTGATTACCTATGAGTGCACACACACACTATAATTAATAGACTCAGGTCATACTCCGCGCATCCCGCGACCCCTCGACTAATCTAGACATTGGAGGGGCGCGTCTTCATTGATGGTACTATTACGTAAACGTTAGCTGAATCGTTAAAGAAAACTCAACACTCCACAGTGTTCCTCGAGCGTCTGAATAAAATTCCATTGCGGAGTGAAAGTCGCAAGCGACTATTCCGTACTCCGTTGTCTTACTAATAAAGTACAATACTTTATTGATTGTATGTATATTGTGGTGGATTTGAAAAGTTATGTCAACTCTACTAGACAATATTATTTCTGTTCGAAGGTTTATTGTTGTGCCCGCAACTGCGTCAGCGGCGAATTTAACAAAAAAAAATCAGTTTCCAACAGCCTAAGTTGCTCCTTTTTACATCAGCTATCGGCCAGTGAAAGTCTTGTCTAAATCGGTCCAGCCGTTTCAGAGGTTAGCCGGAACAATAAGACGTACAGACAAAAAAAATAAAAAATGATATATTGGTATATGTACCGTGTATAAATCCGGTAATATGCATTTAGTAAAAAGCGGATATTAATAATAATATATAATAAATACCTGGGACAATTCCACACAAATTGCCATAGTCCCAAATTAAGCAAAGCTTGTGTTATAGTAACTAGACAACTATTTATTTCCTTATATAGATAGATATATACATAAATACATAGGACATCCAAGACTAAGATACAAATACTCGTGTTCATCACACAAATATCTGCCCTCAGCGGGATTCGAACCCGCGACCTCAAGTTTCGCAGTCAGGGGCTCTAACCACTAGACCAGACGGTCGTCAAATTCGTTATTTCAATATTACAAACAGATTCTTTTCCGAGCTCCAATTTTATTATATGTATATTTATTGATAAGCACGCTTGTCATTGTGGTGGATTTGAAAAGTTATGTCAACTATTTAAATCCCACGACTTTTTAAATCCCACATTAAATCGATCGGACACATCTTTGAGATGGGAAAATCAAGAGTACTCGAAACCTGCGAGCATGTATGAAGAGACTGATGACTACGACTAATGTTGATGAAGTGGGTCTGTAAGTTTAGGGTTAACTGACGCTCCAGGTACTCTCTGGATACTACGCGAGAGACTCGGCGTGATCTATGTAACAATGTGCATAAAAACCAAAGAAAAATAAGTTAATATATTTCCAGCTAGAACTCTATCTCTGCTCCGAATACCTTTTTGTATGAAAGAGGAGAGGAGGTTGAGTTCTGAAAGATTATTTGTAAACTCACAAAAATTCTCATTTATAAGATTTTCTAGGTTTTACTATATATGTATACTTATCCCATGTCTTTTCTGTTCCAGGTTACGAGGTGACGTACACTATATCCCAGTTGTCACCAAAATCTATAATAGACAACGATACACCTCAGGATATTATACTAGAAACCAGTCAAGTAGAAAACGTCGCATTTAGCATAGAGCCTAGCATAAAAACTGATGAGCAACACATAATTGAAGAAACCATAGACGAAGAGGAACACCACCACGTGATAGCGAGATCTGTGGATCCAGTAAGAGAATCCAGATCTATAAACATTGACGAAATACCAACATCGAACAACGAAATCGATAGTGAACTAGAACTGCACAATAAGCGAAAGTATTACGACATTCAGCCAACGAAAACAACTGACTACCTGCGCAGTATACACGATGACGTCATTCTACAATCAGATGGCTTCGGCGATCGACTAGTGTTCAGGCTTCCGGGGGAAGCCAGGAGGGTCCCGAAAGCGCGTGCACTGGCGCCATCGGGACCCAAACTTCGGCCTACTGCAGTGCAACCCATCTTTGCGACGGCCAGCCTTAGGGAGGAGGGTAGGCAGAATACTGAGATCCAAAACATCATCACTGGAATTGTAAAGCTCTTGAATGGAAACGTGAGGGTGCAAACGAATTCTTTGCTCCTTAACGGGAGGCCAGGGCGGCCTATGAATTCCAGGATAAACAATCGAGGCCCACCTAGGATCTCGGACTTACCTCCTCTTCCGGACTTTGACGTGGTCACACCCGCATCTCATATATTCATGCCGACTAAATCACCCCCTCCGTACCCATTTGATCGACCTCCGCTTCATGGTGTCAATTTACCCGAGCAAATTGTACCACCACTGGCTAATCGACCTGGTTTCCACAGGCCTCTACCGCCCTGGCAACGGCCCAGACCGAGGCCCCCGCCCCGAAGACCTAACCCTGGTCTACCCATTTATAAACCCACTCCTCCTAATGAGTTTCCAATCACAGAAGTAGAAGAGAAACCCGAAGAAGAAATGAGCGTTAGTGAAAACGAATCAACTCATTCAGAAAATAATATACACGATGAATCGATGACGATTTCTATAACCAACCCACCAGACACTTCAGAAATAACTGAAGACAAAGATGTTGAAACTACAACTACAACCGGAAGTACAACAACCACAGAGGTGCCAACCACAGAGGCGACAACCACAACGGAAAAGGTTACGACAACCACACAGAAACCAAGGACAACCACTGAGAAACTTACGACAACAGAACAAACTACCACATCGACCACAGAAAAGGCGACAACAACGACGACCACGACGGAAAAACCGACCACGACCACAGAAAAACCAACCACGACTGAGAAACCAAAGATAGAACCGCCAAAAAAGGCAGAAAAAGACAAGAAAAAGGATTCGCAAATTCTTGTTGAAAAAGAAAAACCAGTTAAAATCAAAAGTGAAGATAAAGTTAATAAGACCGTGGATTCTGTAATGGACCTTATTAAGCCGTCTGTGGAGTTGCCCACGTCGACCGTAGCCAGTCCCACGCCCACTGATGGACTGATTACTTATGCCCCAATTGCGGGGACATCGTTTTCAACCGAGAGCTCGACCATCAATTCCCAACCTTTGCCAGGTTAGTCAAAAGTGGTTTCATTTTCCAAAGTTGATGTGGAGTTAATAATGATAATAATCTTTCCCATAAGGCTGCATACGTCTGAGAAGCAATTCAAAGGCGTATGTATAGTCGTGCATGAGTAACGGCGATGGACTCGCCATCTGTCACGTTGGCACTTAATATACCTCTGCCTACCCTTTCGGGGACCCTTATGTTAAAGCTTGAGGATCTGAGTTAGTTGTGCAACTGTCTTCTGTTAATATTTGCAATTGTTGTTATAATAAATATCATAAATGTAATTTCAATCAAAAATAAAAAAAGCCGTGGTGGCCGAGTGGTTCGAGCAGTTGCCTGCGACGCAAAGGTCGCAAGTTCGAATCCCGACTGTACCAATGAATTTTTCTGAACTTAAGTACAGTGATTAGTCACACCACGAGCTTAACGGTGAAGGAAAACATCGAGAGGAAACCTGCATACGTCTGAGAAGAAATTCAAAGGCGTATGTATAGTCGTGCTTGAGTAACGGCGATGGACTCGCCATCTGTCACGTTGGCACCTAATATACCTCTGGTGGAAAGTGGGTGTGTGGGTTATTACCTATACACCTCTGCCTACCCCTTCGGGGATCCTTGTGGGAAGGCGTGAGGATATATTATTATATTTATATATATAAATGTAATTTCATCCTAAAAATTAATCTTTAGGATCTCAAGGTAGCTCGTACCAGCCTTACCGCCCTAGGCCGGGCATAGTGCTAGATGACCCGGAGTTCAAGCCGCATGGATCACGACGTAGACCCGAGCCAGTATCACCAGCGAGGCCACCTGGCTACGGGGAGATCTTCCACGTTACTGTATCTGCTATCCAAGGTCCTGGAGGTGGAGAGCCGAATGGTAAGTCTCACTACTATACTTAATGCCATCCACGAAGTCGCGCCCCTCCAATTTCTAGTCGAGGGGGTCGCGGGATGCGGGCAGTATGACCCGAGTCAGTGAGAGCAGTGGGACCCGATTATTAAATTGTGTTGGCAGCAGAGGGATCAGTCCCATTATGCTGCCAACACAGTATAACCGTGTAACTAACACAGAGTGGCAACGCGCAAGTGATACTAAGGTATTGTAAGCGTAAATAGGCTGCGGTAACCGTTTTCCATATAAAAAAAAACAAAAAAAAAAGATCGGAGGTTTCGAGTACTCTTGACGTTTCAGAAAGCCAAGCCTTAAACGCCGGTACATCTATCCCTGTCTAACACACTCTGTTCCTTACCAACAGTGCATATTGAGAACGTGAACCTGTCAGAGCGGGACGACATCATAGTGTCTCCGTCGGGGGAGCAGGGTTTTGTGTCCATCGACGGCAAAAGGACTTACCTGAACCTGTTTGATACGTCCACAGCTGGGACTATTGCGCCCAGCAGAGTGGAAGCTCTACCACAGCCTTCAGGTAATAAATTTTTTTACCCCACGCCTTCCCACAAGGGTCCCCGAAGTAGGCCAGAGGTGGATAGGTATTACACACGCCCTTTCCGCCAGAGATATATTTTAAGTGTCAACGCGACAGATGACGACTCCATCGCCGTTACTCAAGCACGACTATAAGGCGTATGCCTTGGAATTTCTTTTCAGACGTATGCAGGTTTGTTTTCCGTCATCGCAAAGCTCTCGGTGTGACTAATCACTGTAGTTAAGTTCAGAAAAGCTCATTGGTATAGCCAGGATTCGAACTTGCGATCTTCGTGTCGCAGGCAACTACTCGACTCGACGAACCACCACGGCTTTTACTTTACCGTCATATTAATGGAGGCACCTCAACTGGATTTGACAATATTTTATGTATGTCATAGTACAACTGATTTATGTAATATTATTATTATATCCTCACGCCTTCCCACAAGGATCCCCGAAGGGGTAGGCAGAGGTGTATAGGTAATACCCACACACCCATTTTCCGCCAGAGGTATATTATGTGCCAACGTGACAGATGGCGAATACGTCTGAGAAACAATTCAAAGGCGTATGTATAGTCGTGCTTGATTTATGTAGTAAATAAAACCTGTATTACAAACCTCACCTTCCACTTCATCCACAATCATTAGTCTCTCCATACATGTTCGTGGAGAGTAATTGAAGTTCCCGTCTGCCCGATCGATTTGATTGAGGTAGTCGGAACGTGGGGTCAATAATAATTAATAATAAGTCAAGGTCAATAATAAGTCAATAATGTTTCTTTAGCTCCACCGACGGGAGTGCTAGGCGCTGGGGAGGCAGTCCCAGCCGATGACGTGCCTCTACCACCTCCTCCGCCCAGGACACCAACCCACCCCCCACACACGCACCGACCACCGTACAGACGGCCACACCCTACTGTCAGGTAAATACATAGATAAAAATCAAAATCAAAGTACTTTAATTCAACGTAAGGGACACAGGGAACACTTATTGAACGCCACGTTTAATATAGACTAAAGTTACCACAGTTTCCAAGAAAAATACCTGCCAGAAGAAACGACGAAACAAACTACCCGGTTTGCTTTTTTAACATTTGTTCCCTTTTACGTAGGGGTAGTTACATAGATGGAGTTAGATAGATGGTGTTCGGGGGTGACAAAGAAATAGGGATGTTTAAAAAGAATTTAAAGCTATGCATAGCTTCTATCGCGGGCCTTGAGCGTGGAGACCGAATCCAGAAATTCCGTTACGAAAATAACCTAACACCTTCCAAATTTAAACACATTCGAATATAGAACAGTTCCAAATTCAAAATGGCCGGGAAATATAAAAACGACAGAACTCAAAAGGCATGCCTAGTACGTAAGCAGCTGTTTGTGAGAAAGTGTATACGTGTATTGTATAAGGTGATACAAAATGATATACAATAGCTTTACCGCGGCAGTCCCCGAGTGCCACACGTTTTTCATTTTCTTATAATCGATTTTTTGTATCGATTTTTATAGTAATAATTATAGATTTTTATCCTATTTGTTTCCTAATTCCTTACCTTGAAATTTTAAAGGATGTCTGTCAAACCTGCGGCCCTTGACATTAGTACACAAAAGTTGATGACAACTTTTGTGTACTAATGTCAATGTTAACTCTAAAACAGGGTTTCTCAAAGTGTAAGCGAACCTCTGGGGGTTCCCTATTCGTAGGGGGTTCGCGACAAAATTAACGTTATGGTGGCTTGATGATTGGCAAGCATAACATACTTATGTGGGTAGGTTTTCACATCTGGTCATGGTAAAAGCGAAATTCATAAATCTACTTGACACCGGGTCAGATTAAAATTGTCCAAAATT
This sequence comes from Drepana arcuata, assembly GCA_016069955.1. NCBI lineage: Eukaryota > Metazoa > Arthropoda > Insecta > Lepidoptera > Drepanidae > Drepana > Drepana arcuata. Next base: position 35,448 of record JACCPG010000037.1, read on the forward strand.
ACTCCAGAAGTTTACTCAATTTGCTTCAAACAAGCCTACCCATCAGCTTAAAGATATTTCGTTAGTTATGGCGTTCGCTATCATCTCAAAACCTTCACCTTCCTTTGATGTGGAGTTAAAAGTTTGAGAAACCCTGCTCTAGAATATGACTACTAGGGTTGACACCGATAGCCATGAAATAGGGTTGTCACGGACGCACACGTAACAGACTCTTGATGTAATTGTCAGTGACAACTACCAGAATAAGTCTGTCTGTGTAACAAGACCCGTTAATTGTAATTCCAGAATCGACACGTGTATAGTTGGTGACGACTCTACCTGCGACAAAGCTCAGAACGAGATGTGCAGGACTGAAGCAGGTCAGTACAGCTACAAAAATAAATTTAAATAGGTTTGCTCGGAACAGTTCAAGATTTGTGAATTTTAATTTAAATATACATTGGTACAGTCATCATACCTGTCTGTATGCTGTAGGTATATCCAGCTGCCACTGCCGACCTGGTTACGCGAAGAGGACGCAGAGGGACCCCTGCAGGAGGATCGTGTCGCTGGTCCTCAATATGAGGGTCGACCGCCTCTACGATAGAAAGGTCAGTCGTAAACCCTGCGATGCACTCAGTGCAGAGCTAACTCATGTAAGCACTGAACAGAAGTGTAATGCTTACATCATAATTGGACCCGATAGGTGGCGCTGCGATCGTGTTTAAGGAAATTTTACTTTTCACCCGGGCGAAGCTGGGCGGGACAGCTAGTTGTATATAAAAATAAGTAGTCGTCATCATCATCATCATATCATCACGCCGAGTACGTAACGGAGTAGGCAGAGCGTATAGAGCGCCAGTTCTCTCTAGACTTACATACCTCTTTCGCTTCGCCCACATTCATCAGTCTTTTTTTTTTTATACAACATGAGTGGCAGACAAGCATACGGCCCACCTGATGGGAAACGGAAAAGCCTATTTACGCTCACGATACCTGAGTATCACTTGCGCGTTGCCACTCTGTGTTCGGAGAGTTATACTGTGTTGACAACATCATCAGTCTAATCCCTCGGTTGCCAACACAATTTAACAATCCTCCCCCCTCCCCAAGGAGCTCATTACTGGAAACCTTATTCACCACGTAGGAACACAACACAATAAATAGTGTTATTTGGCTACGGACTTCTATAAGGTGGAGTTCCTGCCCTAGTCGGGCAGCTCCGAATTCGAACAGAGAATCCGTTTTGCCCTACCTCTCTTATACTCTCTCTTCTCTCGTCTCTTCATACATGCTCTTGTTTCGCGTGCTCTTGACGTTCCCGTCCTTGAGCGTCCGATCGATTTGATCTAAGTAGTTGGTGGGCTTCCTCTGCCTCTTCCTCTTCATATAAAATAGCTAGTAACAGAAGAATATGCTTTCAGGTTGCGTGGGATAACAAGCTTGCTGATAGAGATTCCGAGCCATACCAGCAGCTGAGCTACGAGGCACTCAGAGCGGTGAGATACAATAGATTTTGTTTATACCGAGTGTATCAGAAAATATAACAGTTGTCCAAATTCGAACGGCAATTTATTTATGCCCTACATCTCTTAATTTATTAGTCACACCACGAGCTTAACGGTGAAGGAAAACATCGAGAGGAAACCTGCATACGTCTGAGAAGAAATTCAAAGGCGTATGTATAGTCGTGCTTGAGTAACGGTGATGGATTCGCCATCTGTCACGTTGGCACCTAATATACCTCTGGCGGAAAGTGGGTGTGTGCGTATTACCTATACACCTATGCCTACCCCTGCAGGTTTCCTCTCGATGTTTTCCTTCACCGTAAAGCTCGTGGTGTGACTAATCACTGTACTTAAGTTCAGAAAAACTCATTGGTACAGTCGGGATTCGAACTTGCGACCTTTGCGTCGCAGGCAACTGCTCGAACCACTCGGCCACCACGGCTCTTAGTTTTAGTAAAAAGCGGTTATTTCAATATTACAAACAGACACTCCAGTTTTATTATATGTATCGAATAATATGTCTGTTACCTACCCATTTCGTCATACACAGATCGACTCAGCGTTTTCAATGACGCCATTTTCGGACGACTTCGTGAGCAGCGCAGTGAACGCGGTACACCACGGTGACCGCGACAACAGAGGAGTGTTTGTGAACTACACTATACTGGTGAGTAGGCAGCCAACGGGTAGGCAGACTGGGCGCAAATACGCATGTGTTAAAATCCCACTTTTCTAGTGATATTTCAATGGTTTTCTCCCCGCATTCGGGCAACCCTGGATGGGAACTGGCTGACTAAGCCTGGCGTTCCACTCTTTTCATGTTTTTCTCCCCCTTTTCAAGCCTCATGTGAAAAATAGACTCTTGAGAGAGCTACTACTCTGCATACTCCGTGGCACATGATATGGAGTGACGATTACACCTGATGCGCGTATTCTTTTGAACCTCACTCTCCTGGCAACATTTAATATTATTTCTAACCTTAGCAAGAGGCGGTAACCACTTACCATCAGGCGGACCGCATGTTGTTTGTAACCCGTTTGGTATAAAAATGAAGGACTGCTTAGTTAAAATCGAACTAGGCGCTCCTCTCTCCGCCCACCCCAGTGATGCTATGTCTCTTGTCCAGATGCAAGAGACCCCGGAGACCGTCCGCTCGTCCATGGCGCTGGACATCCAGAAGCACCTGGTGGGCGTCATCCGGCGCCGCTCCAACAACGTGGGTGCCTCCGCGCTCTGGGTGGACTCGCCCGCAGGGACTGTGCTGCCGCTGGCTGGTGAGCATCGCGCTACTGATACACACCCACCCCCTCTGCACTCTTCTGCCCCCTCCCCCTGGCTGGTGAGCATCGCGCCACTGGGATACACACCCACCCCTGCACCCCTTCTGCCCTCCCCCTGGCTGGCGAGCATCGCGCTACCGATACACACCCACCCCTGCACCCCCTTCGTCCTCCCCGGCTGGTGAGCATCGCGCTACTGATACACACCCACCCCCCTCTGCACCCCCTTCTGCCCCTCCCCCTGGCTGGTGAGCATCGCGCTACTGATACACACCCACCCCCCTCTGCACCCCCTTCTGCCCCTCCCCCTGCCTGATGAGCATCGCGCTGCTGATACACACTCCCCCCTCTCCACCCCCTTATGCCCCTCCCCCTGACTGGTGAGCATCGCGCTGCTGACAGACACCCCACCCCCCTCTGCACCCCCTTATGCCCCTCCCCATGACTGGTGAGCATCGCGCTGCTGACAGACACCCCACCCCCCCTCTGCACCCCCTTCTGCCCCTCTCTCCCCTGGCTGGTGAGCATCGCGCTACTGATACACACCCCCCCTCTGCACCCCCTTATGCCCCTCCCCCTGACTAGGCAAAATATTCTTCAAAAGCAGGATGGAAAATATAATCCCAATATTATTTTAGACCTGGACGAGTGCGCTTCCCCTGACCTCAACGACTGTCACCAGCTGGCGACCTGCACCAACACTTGGGGTGGATTCAGGTAACAACATTTTGGGATCATCACTCAGCAAATCACTATTGATCTTCCGCTCACATTTGTACGCCCGAGTGAGGCTGTTAGCATTTAAGAGCGGTCACTGTGGATCTCCCGTTTGATATAGCTCTTCCGTTCATAATACATCTACCGGTCACTATTGATCTTCCGTTCACAATTGCAGTAGCCAGAGTGAGGTTCTTAGCTTTTTAAGAGCGGTCACTGTGGATCTCCCGTTTGATATAGCTCTTCCGTTCATAATACATCTACCGGTCACTATTGATCTTCCGTTCACAATTGCAGTAGCCAGAGTGAGGTTCTTAGCTTTTTAAGAGCGGTCACTGTGGATCTCCCGTTTGATATAGCTCTTCCGTTCATAATACATCTACCGTTCACAATTGTCGTCCGCGACTAAGGCTGTTAGCTTATTAGATGAGGCCACAACAGATCTCCCGTTTAAAAAATAATAGGGTAGTAGAATCGACTGCCCTTCAGGGCAGGACAGGGGAAGGAACAACAAAAGGATGAGTGAAGAAAGATTGACGAAACAGATATACAAAGCAAAAGTGTGTGCAAGAAGAGGCAGAGGAAGGCCACGTTCCAACTACCTGGATCATTACATACACCAAAGTATCACCCTGTGTCTGTCTGTCTGTTTGTTCAGGCTAATCTCTGAAACGACTGGGCCGATTTTGACGGGACTTTCACTGGCAGATAGCCAATATAAAAAGGAGTAACTTAGGGTACTTTTATTTTGGAAACTAGCACAGCACAGCTAGTAACAAAAGTATTGTGAGTAGGTGTGATCACATAGAGTGAGCTGCAGTTCATCATCCCCCCCCCCCCTTAGTTGCGCATGCCCCGAGTCAACCCTGGACGCATCCCCGGGCTTGCGCGGCCGCTCGTGCCAGCCCTGCGCGTCGTCGCACTGTAACGACCGCGGCGTATGCAAGTACGCCAACACGCAGCCCTACTGCAGGTAACCTTTTGACCCAAAAAAAAAGGTTCGATTCGAAAAAAAAAATACTTTTAAGGAACCAAGGATGTTAAGTTCGAAACACGACTGTACCAATGAGTTTTTCCGAACTTAAGTGACAGCCTCTCTGCTGACTCATATACCTCTTTCGCTTCGTCCACATCAGTCAATTCATACATGCTCGTCAGTTTCTAGCTCTTGACATGCCGTCCTTGCGTATCCGATATTCAGATTTCAATATATTCCAGATGGCGAGTCCATCGCCGTTACTCAAGCACGACTATACATACGCCTTTGAATGTCTTCTCAGACGTATGCAGGTTTCCTCTCGATGTTTTCCTTCACCGTAAAGCTCGTGGTGTGACTAATCACTTGCAGGCCACCACTACTATTACAAAGATTTTATTATTATTCTTTATTTGAAATAAGTCTCATATATTACATTTTTAAATATATATATATAAAAAAAACATATTTAAAAATATAAAATATAGGGGCCCACCGGTATCGGGATCAGGGTCCAAGGTACTGGTGGCTAGGGTATTATTATTATTATTATTATCAGACCGGTTGATACCTAAATATGACGGGTTTACGCTTCTGCCTACCCATTCGGGGTGCCTAGCCTGGAGTGCATGTATTACTTGATAATATTGTTAAAACTATTCCAAAAGCCGTGATGGATGTTTGAATCCCGACTGTACCAATGAGTTTTTCTGAACTTAAGTACAGTGATTAGTCACACCACGAGCTTTACGGTGAAGGAAAACATCGAGAGGAAACCTGCATACGTCTGAGAAGAAATTCAAAGGCGTATGTGTAGTCGTGCTTGAGTAACGGCGATGGACTCTGTCACGTTGGCACGGCGTGTGTGTGCTACTTATACACCTGCCTACCCCTTCGGGAGCCATTGTGGGAAGGCGTGAGGATATCTTACTTAATATTATAAATGTGAAAGTTTGTAAGTTTGTATGTTTGCGGTTCTTTCACGGCCAAACGGCTGAACCGATTTGGCTGAAAGTTGAAATGGTGATAGCTTATACCTAGGAATATGACATAGGCTACATTTTTATTTATTTTTTTAATCTCGAAAATTGAATGTGTTAATATTACAAAGTATGCTCTTTCACGGCATAGTGGCTGAGCCGATTCTAGCAGGAAAAGACTTAAGCTACCTTTTCGAACTCCACGCGGGCGAAGCCGCGGGCATAAGCTAGTATTATATATATATAATTGTGACGCATGACATGACTCTGGCAGCTGCTCGTCCGGCTACTACGGGTCCACGTGCGAGGTGGACGGCGAGGTGGTCGGCGTGGCCGTGGGGGCCTCGCTGGCGGCCGCGCTCGTCATCGGCCTCACGCTGGCCGCGCTGCTGTCCTGGAGGTAGGCCCCACCCGCCTTACACACACCTTGATAACACTCATTTATTATTTATAATAATAATATATCCTCACGCCTTCCCACAAGGGTCCCCGAAGGGGTAGGCAGAGGTGTATAGGTAATACCCACACACCCACTTTCCGCCAGAGGTATATTAGGTGCCAACGTGACAGATGGCGAGTCCATCGCCGTTACTCAAGCACAACTATACATACGCCTTTGAATTTCTTCCCAGACGTATGCAGGTTTCCTCTCGATGTTTTCCTTCACCGTAAAGCTCGTGGTGTGACTAATCACTGTACTTAAGTTCAGAAAACACTCATTGGTACAGTCGGGATTCGAACTTGCGACCTTTGGGTCGCAGGCAACTGCTCGAACCACTCGGCCACCACGGCTCTTATATATATATATAATAACTATATTTCAGCCGCAAGTGGTCCAGAGAGCAGAAAGCCATGGGGATGGGTTCTCCTGTGTTCAACTACATGGCGTCCAACACGGTAAAGACACCGCCAGTGGGGCAGCCGCCGTATCAGGTACGTACGACTAACTAGTGCTGGACGTGTCCTAGGTTCAGTTTCCAAATCTAGAATCTACGCCCTTTTTATCTTAATAGTAGTTTCAAATAGTCGTGTTTCAGAGTATTACTCCCTTTAATAATGTTGTCATCTTCAGAGCTATATATTTTATTGCACAACACCCGACAACTTGTAGAAGACAACTGGTCTATTTTCTGATACTCACGCCTTCCCATAAGGCTACCCGAAGGGGTAGGCAGAGATGGATAGGTACTACCACACACCCATTTTCCACCAGATATATATTTTTAGGTGCCAACGTGACAGATCGTTACTCAAGCACGACTATACATACGCCTTTGAATGTCTTCTCAAAAGTTTGCAGGTTTCCTCCCGATGTTTTCCTTCACCGTGAAGCTCGTGTGATTAATCACTGTCCTTAAGTTCAGAAAAACTCATTGGTACAGTCGGAATTCGAACTTACAATCTTTCATCACCAAGGCTTATAAGGCATACATTGTACAATCGCAAAATTACAGGTGACATTGGAAGAAAGGATGCGGTGGGCGCAAATAGCTGAAGCAATGGCTCAGGCGTCCCACTACGGGGTGAGTTGGCTAGTCTATGGGCGGAGAGTAGCTTAGGGATACCATAAACTAAAGACAGGGAAAAATGGCGTCATAATTAGGCTATGATATGAAATATTGACACACACACACAAACATATCATCACGCCAAGTCCCTAGCGGGGTAGGCAGAGAGTATAGAGCGCCAGTTCTCTCTAGACTTACGTACTTCTTTCGCTTCGTCCACATTCATCAGTCTCTTCATACATGCTCGTCGGTTTCGAGTACTCTTGACGTTCCCGTCCTTGAGAGTCCGATCTATTTGATCCACGTAGTTGGAATGTGGCCTTCCTCTGCCTCTTCTTGCACACTTTGAAATATTGACATATCTTCTAATCTAACATTTTAAAGAGGAAAGTAAATTTTTTTTTTCTTTGTTTATCGATTTAACTCAAAAACTACTCGACCGATTTAAAAAAAATCGTTCACCATTAAAAAGCTACATCTTGGCCGAGTAACATTACCTATATTATAGGAAATATTATTTAATTTTGCTTTGTATATCTGTTTCGTCAATCTTTCTTCACTCATCCTTTCTATGTGTCCAAACCAACGTAACATGCCTTTCTTCATCTTTACAATCACGCCCTCATTCACGCCAGGTGATTTGCGAATCTCTTCATTGCGGATTCGATCTAATATCGTTACGCCGCACATTTTTCGAAGAGATCGCATCTCGACCGCATTCAAGCTATTTTCATACTTCCTCTGACATACCCAGGATTCGCTGCCATACAATAAGGTAGGTACCAATATCGCGTTGTGGACAGCAACTCGAGCATTCTTGAAGGACAATCTAGAAAGGATGAGTGTAGAAAGATTGACGAAACAGATATACAAAGCAAAAGTGTGTGCAAGAAGAGGCAGAGGAAGGCCACGTTCCAACTACCTGGATCAAATAGATCGGACTCTGAAGGACGGAACGTTAAGAGTACTCGAAACCGACGAGCATGTATGAAGAGACTGATGAATGTGGACGAAGCGAAAGATGTATGTAAGTCTAGAGAGAACTGGCGCTCTATACTCTCTGCCTACCCCGTTAGGGACTTGGCGTGATGATATGTATATGTATGTTTTATTTTACTGTTTGTTGAACAGACCTACAATAAAGTTATTTACCCGGGCAGAGCAAAGTTAGCAACCAGTAACTACTTTCAGTAACTACTAGTAACTACTAGCTGTAACCAATGCTGCAACAAGTTTAATCTGGATTTTGCAGGCCAATCTTGGTCTAAAAATTCTCATTTTCCTCAGGGGACACGCAAGCGATGGCCACTCCGGCCCTCCTCGGCAATGTTCGGGCTAAATTCACTCTGCCGCCCGCGCCGATGCCAAGGTATTTGACGCATATCTTAGGGGTAGGCAGAGTTGTGTAAATAATACTCACATCACATCTTACCAATCTTACTCTCACGCCTTCCACAAGGGTCCCCGAAGGGCTAGGCAGAGGTGTATAGGTAATACCCACACACCCACTTTCCGCCAGAGGTATTAGGTGCCAACGTGACAGATGGCGAGTCCATCGCCGTTACTCAAGCACGACTATACATACGCCTTTGAATTTCTTCTCAGACGTATGCAGGTTTCCTCTCGATGTTTTCCTTCACCGTAAAGCTCGTGGTGTGACTAATTACTGTACTTAAGTTCAGAAAAAACTCATTGGTACAGTCGGGATTCGAACTTGCGACCTTTGCGTCGCAGGCAACTGCTCGAACCACTCGGCCACAACGGCTAATCTTACTTCTTACTAATAATATAAATGTGAAAGTTTGTAAGTTTGGATGTTTGCGGTTCTTTCACGGCTAAACGGCTGAACCGATTTGGGTGAATGTTGAAATGGTGATAGCTTATACCTAGGAATAGGACATAAGATACTTTCTTTTATCCTGAAAAATTGAAAGTTTTTATATTTTTTTAATCCTGAAGAATTTAGAAGTTCTTATATTGTAATGTATGATGCTCTTTCACGGCATAGCGGCTGAACCGATTCTAGCAGGAAAATTTTCAAAGCTACTTTTTCGAACTCCACGCGGGCGAAGCCGCGGGCATAAGCTAGTTATCTGTATATGTATTATGTACTAGCTGTCCCGCCCAGCTTCGCTAGGGTGAAATAATACGATGGTGGCGCCACCTATCGGGCGTAATGGTGAATCTAAACCATTCTCGTATCCACCTGAAGACACATAGAAAATTGCATTAAAATCGGTCCAGCCGTTTATGATTCTATAAAGGACATACAGACATTCATTTTTATATATGTTATCTATAAATCTAATCAAATATATAAAATTTAAGTGTGTGTTTGTAATATTAAAATAACCGCTTTTTACTAAATGCATATGGATGTATGGTAGTTACAACAAAGTCTATTCTTTTTTAATGTTTTGTCTGTCTGTCTGTCTGTTTGTTTGTTACGGCTAATCTCTGAAACGGCTGGACCGATTTTAACAGGACTTTCACGGGCAGGTAACTGATGTAAAAAGGAGTAACAATATTTACGTAGAGTGAAGAAGAAGAGAGAAGAATACCACTGACTGAAAGTATGAAAATTTCTGCAGTGTCAGTGGCAGCGCGCGACTACCCCTTGTGTTGCAAGCCTCTATAGGCGGCGGTAACCGTTTACCATCAGGCGGCCCTCTCCTGTTACAAAAACCATACAACGATAATACATACATAAATAGGAGATAGTATGTTGTCCTCAGCGGGGTTTGAACCCACTCTGCGGCTTTGCCAATAGGCGTTATATTACATACATATCATCACGCCAAGTCCCCAACGGGGTAGGCAGAGAGTATAGAGCTCCAGTTCTCTCTAGACATACCTCTTTCGCTTCATCCACATTCATCAGTCTCTTCATTAATTTCGTAATATTACATTGATTTAAATATATTCTTTCCAGGATGGGTCTCCACGGCCATGGCACCCTGAACACAGTCACTTCGAGAGCGAACACTGCGGCCTCCCATCATAATTTATATGGTAAGTTTTGTAATGAATAATAATAATATAATATATCCTCACGCCTTCCCACAAGGGTCCCCGAAGGGGTAGGCAGAGGTGTATAGGTAATACCCACACACCCACTTTCCGCCAGAGGTATATTGCCAACGTGACAGATGACACTCAAGCACGTCGGATGGTATGGAGGCATGTGTGAAGGCCGGGTCCCCATATGGGTACATCCAGCTATTGGAAGGCATGTGTCAAGGCTGGGTCTCCATGTGGGTACATCTAGCTATTGGAAGGTACTGAGGCATATATAGGCCTGGTCCCCATATGGGTACAGCTAGCTATTGGAAGGTACTGTGGCATGTATACAGGCCTGGTCCCCATATGGGTACATCCAGCTATTGGAGGTTTGCTGGCTTGTGTAAAGGCTGGGCCCCCATATGTGTACAGCTAGCTATTGGAAGATATGGAGGCATGTGTACAGGCCGGGTCCCCATATGGGTATAGCCTGCTTTTGGAAGGCATGGATGCATGTGTAAAGGCCGGTCCCCCTACGCAGGGTACTTGGGCCCCGCGGGCGAGTCCACCGGCTCAGAGGCCTCCAGCTACGCGCAGGACCGCGCCGATCTGCTGGTGCCCAGGCCCAAGTCGCGCGCCAGGAGTATGCATGTACGTACACTATTATTTACATAAGTGTCTCATTAAATCATTCCTCTTACCCATAGGGGTAGGCAGAGACCACTTCTTTCCACTTGCTACGATCCTTACATACTTGTTTCGCTTTTACATACATACATATCATCACGCCGAGTCCCTAACGGGGTAGGCAGAGAGTATAGAGCGCCAGTT
>JACCPG010000037.1:47227-71497 GCA_016069955.1 Drepana arcuata
TAATTTGGTCTAGAAACGTCCGCCTAGGTCTACCCCTTCCAACACTTTCATTCACACTCGCCTTAAACACTTTTTTCGTCAATCGTTCTTCATTCATTCTCTCGACATGGCCAAACCATTTCTCAAGTTTTGTCTCTACATCTTCTGTCACCATTAAATGACGCTTCGTCCACATTCACCATATTATAAATACCTGGGACAATTCCACACAAATTGACATAGTCCCAAATTAAACAAAGCTTGTGTTATGGTAACTGGACAACGATATATTTACTTATATAGATAGATATATACATAAATACATAGGACATCCAAGACTAAGGTACAAATACTCGTGTTCTTCACACAAATATCTGCCCTCAGCGGGATTCGAACCCAACCTCAAGTTCCGCAGTCAGGAGCTCTAACCACTAGACTAGTCATTGATTAATTGATTTGATATTTCAGAATCAAACCGGTATTTATTACGACGTGGACTATGAGAACGCGCCTGAAGCCATCTACGGCACTAAGGGTATTCCCCTGTCCACCTACACTGTCAGCAGGGGGCCCCCCTTCTATAGAGCATAGTATTTGTAAGTATCGTTGGCCGTCTGTGTGTATTGTACTGACCAAGGGCGGAGATCTATCAGTATGATAAAAATTATCTCTATCTAAATTAAGCAAATATTTTATTCAACATAAGGGACTTTACTTATTGAACGTCACATATAGATATAGCCATCCACGAAGACGCGCCCCCTATCCTCCCCTATAGTTTATAGTGTAAGTGTGCAATCTTCCACAAATGTTTGAGTATTGTCGGTACACACTGATCACCTATGAGTGCACGCACACTACAATCAATAGACTCTGGTCATACTGCCCGCGCCCCCTCTATTAGAAATTGGTGGGGCTCGTCTTCGTGGATGGCACGGTCTATAATACATATAAAAATAACGGCAGAGAGAGTAGAGCGGCAGTTGTCTCTAGACTTACAGACTATCGCCTCATCCACCTTCATCAATCTCTTCAAATATTTTATATATAGACATCATACTTTTAGATATTGTATAATTATTTTTTTCTCATACATATTTGAAAAGTGGTCACTAGTCGAAGAGCTTATGACCCCCAATGTAACCTCAGCCCGCCCTAGACCGCCCTACACTAAGCCCGCCCACGCTAAATTACAAAAAAAATATTATTTGTTTAAATTACTGTAATTATTCTCAATGGTACCATGAATTTTTTCTCAATTTAGGTTTATTTAAGAAAAGCTTGTGACTAAGGCATTTATTTTTTATTCTTTAAAAACAAATTGTAAAATTAAAAAGAAATGCTCTCGTTAACGGAATTGTGTGGAAATAAAAATAAAGGCTTTATTTTTTTAAATTAAATGAAATTGTGGAAACAATTCGTTTTGCAACGAGTAACTCGGTGCTTACTTTAAAAGGAAAAAATCATCAAATTGTTTTTTCTTGGCACCTCTAATACTATCTAATGTAGCTTAGTGATTAAGTAATATTGTATAAAGACTGCTATCAACGAATACTAAATATAAAATATATAAATAATAAATATATAGATGCCGTGGTGGCCGAGTGGTTCGAGTAGTTGGCTGCGACACAAAGATCGCAAGTTCTAATCCCGACTGTACAAATGAGTTTTTCTGAACTTAAGTACAGTGATTAGTCACACCACGAGCTTTACGGTGAAGGAAAACATCGAGAGGAAACCTGCATACGTCTGAGAAGAAATTCAAAGGCGTGCTTGAGTAAAGGCGATGGACTCGCCATCTGTCACGTTGGCACCTAATATACCTCTGGCGGAAAGTGGGTGTATGGGTATTACCTATACACCTCTGCCTACCCCTTCGGGGACCCTTGTGGGAAGGCGTGAGGATATATTATTATTATTATTATAAATATATAAAAATAAATATTACTAAATATTTATAGTAATGTAGAAGTTATATAAAAACACTAGCTGGCCCGCGCAGCTTAGCTTGTGCGAAAAAAAATTACTTCCCGAAACACGATCGCAGCGCCACCTATCCGTCAAATCGTGAATCTAAACCATTTTCAAATTTACCTGAAAAAAACTCAGAAAATTTGGAAATTCCGAAAAATCGGTCTTACGATTGTATAAAAGGCATAGAGACAAACATTAATTTTTATTTATTTATGTCACCGTAAAATTGTAAATACCGTTAGATTATGATCTATCCCGCGAGTTCGTAAACTGTGGATAGATTGTGAACCGTAAAACTTTAACGGACTATTTTTCGGTAGATTACAATCTATGTAGCATCAAATTGCCAACTCCTTGAATCTTTGTTGAAAATGGCTTTAAAATCCGTTGCGTTGTTCATCCGACCTGAGTGCTCAGCGTGATGCGGCTCTTATACCATCTCTCATCTCTCATGGGGTAGGCAGAGCTAAAGCAATCCTCCAGATCAACAGAGCTTCATTCACATCCATTAGGTTAATGCTGCCAACACAGTTTAACTCTCCGAACACAGTGGCAACGCTGTAAGGTTGGAGCGTAAATATGCTACGGTAACCGTTTTCTTTCAGGGCCTCTTCCTCTTTACATACATCCTTATGTTTGATCGATTTGATCTAGGAAAAGTCTAATCAAAATATTTTATACCTTAAGTATAAGTTATATTAATTGTAAATATAATTTAAGTAAAGTATGTTCGTGCAGTTTCAATGTATTTTCCAGGCCATCGGTACTGCTTGTTAGTTTATCGATAGGCTATTTATATAACTGTTTATTTAAATATATAGTTTAGTTTAGTTTGAGTAAAACACGAGAGAATTAAAGCGATTGCAGCGCCACCTATCGGGTCTAATGAATGCAAGGGACACGCCCAAACATTTTGGTAAATATCACAATACAAAATCTAGAGAAGCATCCGCTTTCAAAATACATTTATATACAGGGTGTAGCCAAATAGTTCACTATTATTATTTTATAGTGGTTCGAACTGTTGCCTGCGACGCAAAGGTCGCAAGTTCGAATCCCGACTGTACCAATGAGTTTTTCTGAACTTAAGTACAGTGATTAGTCACACCACGAGCTTTACGGTGAAGGAAAACATCGAGAGGAAACCTGCATACGTCTGAGAAGAAATTCAAAAGGCGTATGTATATGTCATGCTTAAGAAACGACGGTGGACTCGCCATCTGTCACCTTGGCACCTAAATATCTATTGTTGTAGGCGAAAAGTGGGTAACCTGTGCCTACCTCTTCGGGAACCTTGCGGGAAGGCGAGGGAGCTAAAATCTAAATGCGAGAGTTTCTCTTAATATAATATTGTGGCTACATTCTGTACAGACCATACTTAGCAGTTTAATTAATAAGATGTCAAAAAAATCGATAGATCTCATTTACCCGACAGTGTTGAACAGAGAGGAGTTATGTATTTTTCTAGTTGCTGACGTTTAAGCTTTGTTCCGAGAAAAAATAACATATATACATACATAGTCATTGAATACATTTATAATGTGTTTTGTTTTTAATTTAAATGGAGCTATACATAAATACCAATAAATTTATATTAAACTATATTATTATACACACTGAATTAGTTTTTTTATTTAATCAAAGCAATATTACCACCAAGTTGGCAAAGCTCGTCCGCCTAAGAGTTACCGTCCATGGACCCAACACCAAGAAGGTAAGTCGAGTGTAGCTGACCTGAATATATTTTCTCCTTCCTAAAGAACTTAATGCTCCGTGTGAGGTAAGCGGCTACCGTTGGCTAAAGGTAGGAATGCAGATTTATCACTCACGACTTTGTCAGAAGTTTGTAAATCTAGTGTGAGCGAGGGCGCGTGATTGTAAAGATGAAGAAAGGCATTTTACGTTGGTTTGAACACATAGAAAGGATGAGTGAAGGAAGATTGACGAAACAGATATACAAAGCAAAAGTGTGTGCAAGAAGAGGCAGAGGAAGGCCACGTTCCAACTACCTGGATCAAATAGATCGGACTCTGAAGGACAGGAACTTTAAGAGTACTCGAAACGAGTGATGTATGAAGAGACTGATAAATGTGAATGAAAGTCTGTAAGTTTAGAGAGAACTGCCTCTCTAGTCTTCCTGCCTACTTCGTGAGGGTCTAGGCATGATGATATGTATATGTATTCATCAAGTAATTGCTATCAGGGAATGCATATATGTGTAAAAAATACTACAGAATAAAAAACTACACCTGTATAATAAAGTTTGTTTTTATAAAAAAAATATAAAAACTTTTCGGCAATAAACATATTTAAATTATTAATAACTTCGTTTTATTCTACGCACAATAACTACTGGCATTTCTAAGTTTAACATTTAAATATTTGTATATTAATTAATACCGAAATGCATTGGCCAAGTATATTTTAAAGCAATAAAAATATTGCAGTAGGTAATGAACATTCTCAATAAAACCTAGTAGCTAAAAGAATGCCTTTTGACATTAAAACAATGACAGCTGTAAAATGGCGGCGGTTTATTATCTATGCCTGAGTAATGGCGGCGTTTTAAACATATTATTTTATGTTAAATTTGCTTAAAACGCTGAAGGCAATCTAAAATATATCCGGCCAAGGCAACTCTTCATTTAAACGGTCATTTCCTCTTCAGATAGCAATTGTTCAGAACGTTATAGTTGAAACGATATCCGGCCTCCGGCACGTCATCTGTCACCAAGTTGTCACTCTTGAAGTAAACCGCCAACGGGCCCGGTGGTGTTGCTAGAAGGAAAAATACAATTAAATAGACCGGTTCGGATCTTCTCGGTGTCATCCCTTCACCTTCACCCAAAACTTCCAAGAAATTATTAATTCACCATCTGTCTAATAACTCAGGTGTCAATGTGACAGATGGTGAATGTTGCCATTTCTGGGGTCAAAAATATTTTGATTACATCTCAAAAGTGTGTAAGGAACTTCACGTTTCAATTAACCTTAAAAGTCTTGGTGTGATCACTGTACGTAACTTACTTAATATAATTACTTAATATATATATATATATATATATATATATATATAATTATACTTATATATATGAAAAAATAATAATATATTCCAGACATGGATACAAATCCTTTTAGTGTTTCGATTATAGGGTGCTATACTCACAAGCAATGATCTGGTTGGAGGCGCTGCTGCCGCAGAACTTGGACCCCCTAAGTCCGTCAGCAGTTTCCGCTTCAGGGATGAACAAGTAGTCCTCAGATTGCAAAGCCCCCTGGGTGACAGGGTTGACCTGACAGTCTACGTCAAGGTACAGGTTTTCATCGTTCCGGTATGCTAGGTCGAAGCTCGCTGCGGTGAATCTAAGGACAAAAAGAGGCAAAGGTGACCAATGGCCCTGGTGGCAAAGCTGGGACCATAAATAAACTGCTTAGCTTTTTAAAATTTTCAAGAGAAATAAAGTAATAAATTAAATTCGTATTATTTATTTATGTAACAATTTCGCCTATAATATTGTTTTAAATGAACAATATGTTTTATTGCAATAGTACCCTAAACAGAAGAGTGTGTAAGGATCGTAGCAAGTGGAAAGAAGTGGTCTCTGCCTACCCGTACGGGAAAGAGGCGTGTTATATGTTTTATTTCAAAGAGGCCTTCTCCAAAATGATCCCGTTCAACTTTCGTAAACATGCTTTTGCTGCTTACTCCTATGTATGAATAGAATTGAGTATCAGAGAATTGTTACCAAAGAAAATTACAATGGTACGGAAAATGCAAAAAAAAATTACCTCGATACAGAGGAAGACCACGTTCCAACTACCTAGCTAGATCAAATCGACCGGACGCTCAAGGACGGGAACGTAAAGATTACTCGAAACCTGCATGTATGAAGAGACTGAATGCGAAGCGATGGTCTGTAAGAGTAAAGAGAACTGGCGCTCTCTCTGCCTACCCCATGATCATACTCACTTGATCCCACAAACGTCTGGAGTTCTTTTGAAGCATGTCGCGTACGCCAGGTTCGCGATGTACGGACCCGCTCCTCTATTGTAGTTGAAGGACTCGAAAGCGCCCGATCTATCTGGGTAGTACTGGAGGCAGCCGGGGGGGGCTGGGGATGGGGGGAGAACATATTAATATATGTAAATAATTTACTCACGCCTTCCCACAAGGGTCCCCGAAGGGGTAGGCAGAGGTGTATAGGTAATACCCACACATCCACTTTCCGTCAGAGGTATATTAGGTGCCAACGTGACAGATGGCGAGACCAACGCCGTTACTCAAGCACGACTATACATACGCCTGCGATCCAAGGATCGCAAGTTCGACTCCCGACTGTACCAATGACTTTTTCTACAGTGATTAGTCACAACACGAGCTTTACGGTGAAGGAAAACATCGAGAGGAAACCTGCATACGTCTGAGAAGCAATTCCAAGGCGGATGTATAGTCGTGCTTGAGTAACGGCGATGGACTCACCATCTGTCACGTTGGCACCTCAAATACTCGGGCGGAAAATGGGTGGGTACCTATACACCTCTGCCTACGCCTTCGGGGATTCTTGTGGGAAGGCGTGGGGATGCTGTATTATGCACTAAATATTGCTTAACACTCTAAAAAACTCACCAATTAAGTACTCATCCCTATCAGCCGAGGAACTGAGAGGCGTGGAGGGGAGAGATGACGTGATCGCTTCAAAGATACCGTCCCGATATTTGCTGCAAAGTAAGCATGATTTAAGCTTGTATTACATAATTAATTTACAACACACAGACCGAGATCAATACAAGTTATGTAACAAAATTTATTTAGTATATCTTTATATATATATATACACCATTATATATATATATATATATATATATATATATATACTCGCTATATATATATATATATATATATATATATATATATATATATAGATATATACAATATATAATATAATAATATATATATATGTTAAAACCATAAAGAGTGATAACAGGTACTCTTAAAATATTACAGATATAAAAATGCTGCCAACAATGTATATGTAGACGAACAGTTAGCACTACAACACTAGCGGCCCGTCCCGGCTTCCCACGCGTGGACATAAGATTTTTTATATAAGAAAATATAGCCTATGTCACTCAGGGTGAATGTAGCTTTCCAATGGTGAAAGAATTTTTTATATCGCACAGTAGTTTTTGAGTTTATTCATTACAAACAGACACGCACAAAAATACAAATCTTTCCTCTTTATAACATTATTATAGATGAGAATATAAAATTTTTTTTTTATAAAACAAGTGGCAACAGAGCATACGGCCCACCTGATGGAAAACGGTTACCGTAGCCTATTTACACTTACAATACTGAAGTATCACTTGTGCGTTGCAACTCTGTGTTCGATGAGTTATACTGTGTTGGCAGCATAATGGGACTAATCCCTCTGCTGCCAACACATTATAATAATCCTCTCTCCTCCCCAAGGAGCTCATTACTGGAAACCTTATTCACTACGCAGGAACACAACACAAAAAAAAATGTTATTTGGCTACGGACTTTTATAAGGTGAAGATTCTGCCCCAGTCGGGCAGCTACAAATTCGAACGGGAAACCCGTTGTGCCCTACTAAAATTCATCAATTTCTTCCTCACCCCAGGGTGTTGAAGCATTCCAACTGGGTGACCTTGATCTTCCAGGTGGCTTGCGGCAGGTTGGGTTGAGTGTTCCTATCAGCTATCTTGAAATTGATCCGGATTGATCGACTGTTCGTAGACGCGTTGACACGTACATACACTGGGAAATACGGGTTGCTTAATGTCTCGCTGAAGGAGAACAAGAAAAAGCCATAGTGGCCGAGTAGTTCGAGTAGCTAGCCAGTAGTATCCCGACTGTGCCAATGAGTTTTTCTAAACTTATGTACAGTAATTAGCCACACGAGCTTTACGGTGAAGGAAAACATCGAGAGGCAACCTGCATACGTTTGAGAAGACATTCAAAGGCGTATGTATAGTCGTGCTTGAGTAACGGCGATGGACTCGCCATCTGTCACGTTGGCACCTAAAATACTACCTATTTACCTTATACCTGGTAATAATATAAATGCGAAATTTTTTACTATGTTTGTTACTGTTACACGCAAAAACGAATTTTTATTTTAGAAAAAAAACAAGCGATGGAATTAAATGTTACGCAAGCGAAGCTGCGGGCACAGCTAGTACATTAAAAAAGTTTAATATAATACAAACTATGTTGTCCATTGTTGTCTCCACACACGGGAGGGAGCACATCAGAGTTAGCTTGTAGATTAGTTATTTGGAATATATCGTTTCTGCACGTGTAACCGGGGCGTTGGGTGACGTTCTCCACTGATTCAACCTGGAAACAAAGAAAAGCGTCATCTATCGTTGAATATCAATACTTGTCTTGAAAAAGTAATAATGAAAGGCGCCATCTATGGTTTTCTTACAAACCTAGTTTAAAAAAAAATAACGATTAGCGCTATCTGCTGTTGAGTTACTGAACTATTTAATAAACAAGTGATTTAAAAAAAGATGTGCAATATTATGTATAAGTAAAACTAAAAGATGTACACGAAATATTGTTTTAAAAAATATAGTACATAATATTATGTATTTAATAAAACATAATAATAAAAATAAAAGTAAAACTTGAAGAGGAAATCTGCACAACTGAGAAGCCGCGGTATACTCGGCATTTGCCACGTTAGCAAATAGCACCCAAATGTCTTCAGGTAAATTTTGGTGTTTTGTACACCTCTGTGTATTTGGAAACCTTGCGAGAATCGTGAGGATATAATAATTATTCGAGGAGAACTTACAGTCGTTGGCGGCGCAAGGTTGAAAGTCTCGAAATCAATTCTCATCTGACACACGTTATTGTTGTTAATTTCCACATTGTAGGAACATTCAAGGCCTGAAGACTCCCTGTTGAGCGGAGGGTTGATGAAAACTGCTACCTTCGTGTTGGTACGGACATCGCAGGCGTTCACTGGAAATCAAATAAAGCGCCATCTAGTTATCGAACTAATCACTGAGTTATTTTTAACTGACATCTAGCGTCGATTAGTATAACGAAATGTTGAAATATGCTAATACCATATCTTCAATTGTATCAATAATTCGATAGATAAAAATATACCTGAAATGTGTGCAAGAAGAGGCAGAGAAAAACCACGTTTCAACTACCTAGATCAAATCGATCGGACGCTCAAAGACGGGAACGTCAAGAAACCGACGAGCATGTATAAAGAGACTGATGGATAGTAAACGATAGTTTGTAAGACAGAGAACTGTGGCTCTACTCTCTCTGGCTACCCCATGAGGGACTGGCCTTGATGATATGATATATATATATACATATGTGTTAATTAAACTATTTTTCTTTAGACAGGAACAAAATTACTTACAAGAGCAGCAGGTAGCGAAAACTCCACAAAATCCAATGGCTTTTCCGCCTTGCGTGTTACATTGGTTTCTGGACAGACAGACCCCACCGGTGGATCTGTCGGACCCTAAGCACTGTTCGCCGTTACCCACAGTAAAGATACTGGCTGGATTTTGCCTTGGCGCTAGAAAAAAAAAATTATCATGACATGGATACAAGTATTTTAGACGAATACTTTTTTTTATATACGTAATCCCACATCAGCGTATTGGAGTTTTAAAATATTTTTCAGGTATTCTTATTAATGCCGAAGTTTGTGAGTGGATTAAGTTTGGTATATCCCTGTGGTAATCCCGTTTATTTTCGTAGACATGTTGATGGGTTGGATGTATGGGATTTGTCCAAGTTATATACTTACTCCTGAAAACATTGCTAGCAGTAACGCTGTGAGTCGCCACGAACAGCAGCAGTAACCTGCATATATAATTTACCGCCATCTTTCGTTGAATAGCTGCAACAATGAAATCACTGAAGAATATATTTTGACAGATGCCCTTATCTACACCTAGAAGTACATAATTAGTTGAACATGTAAGTTTTACTTCAATACAGACATGACACATACAACACTGATCGCCTTTATATTACGCATACTTCCAAAATTCTTATTTATTTTAATTGCAATAAATTTCATTAGATAATTTTTTTTATAATATATCCTCAAGCCTTCCCACAAGGGTGGGTAGGCAGAGGTGTATAGATAATACCCACACACCCACTTTCCGCCAGGGGTATATTAGATGTCAATTAAATAAAATCCCTATGAAATCAATTGCAAACACAAAATATTTTGAAAAGGAATTTAAATGGCTCAGTGAAAAAAGATATTATTCTGTAAAGGACTACTTTAATAATAATTAAATGAAACTATGATTTTAAAAATTGATTTTTTTACTAAAATTATTATACAGATAATTACTTAAATACTTAAATTATATTACGTCTGAGAAGAAATTTAAAGGCGTATGTATAGTCGTGCTTGAGTAACGGCGATGGACTCGCCATCTATCACGTTGGCACCTAATATACCTCTGGCGGAAAGTGGGTGTGTGGGTATTACCTATAAACCTCTGCCTACCCCTTCGCGGACCCTTGTGGGAAGCCGTGAGGATATATTATTATAATTTATATTTAATTGTTTTAAAAATATAACATAGTTATTTGGTATCCATAATATATAAATACCTACTTACAGAAACATTCGCATGTCAATATTATGTGGGCGAAGGCGCGATTCAATCATTATGTACATTAGAACATCATGTCATGTTTTATAACCAACCGTCTTCTGGCGAATAACTGATTTCATTTTATTCCATTTCCATATCCACGGTTATTCTGCGCCATATTCTTATAAAATTCGCCGAAAGTGTAAACAGGAACATAACCACGGAATATTATAATGCCGACGCGACAGGTAGCAATTCCAGTGTTCAATACATTACATAGACTACTGTTAATGTACTAAATAGTAGTCTTTGTCAGGTAGCGCGTCTGTCGCCGACTGTCAGACAATAATGGTAGATCAATGATGTATTATATATGTATAAACTGAGGTGATAGATACGTTTTTCACCGAAAGTACAGGTCAAACTGCTTGGCACAGTTACTGTGCCTCGTAGTTTGACCTGTACTGTAAACAACTGACACTGGATTAGCCAATAAATATAAATCTCGTTTAATCTAATGAACCGCTATTTCTAACTGTAAGGTAGCGTAAAAACAATTTACAATCATACCACGATAGCGTTTAAGATCATTATCGTGTGTTTAATAAATGACTACATGTCAAGTATTGAGAACCGGCCTAGCCGGGGTCAATGACATTTGGATTAATATTTTTTTCACTATGACACGTAAATGGTCATAGCATAAAGAGACATGGTGTGCAAGCAATAACCCTTACACCTTAGAGAGAGAGTTTTCCACTAAAAAAAGGTTTTAATATTATATTTAATAATAATTATAATTGAATTAATAATTAATTATCAACAATTAATTGAGAAAAAATCTGTACCTGTAGATTTTTTTTAATAAAATGTTTAGAAATTACGCTTATTCAATCTTTAATCCGAAATTGAACGTTGACTTGCAAAGAATACGCGACGAAGGTAAAGTTAGGTTAGCTAGCTCTTGCGATCATTGATCGCCACTAAGCTTGCCGTTTTGTGGAAATATATGAATGCAGGGTGGAAAACCCGTAAATTATACCGGAATAGAGCGGAATAATAGTACGAGAAAAAAAGATAGACAATAATCAAAATTTATGACAAGAAACAGCTTTTATATTATGTGTTAGTATGCCAAATTTGTTTAAATGTTATTTTGAAATGAGTATGCATAAAGAACCAGTTATGTAAGTGCCTAAATTGGGATCGAGATTCCAGTATCGGAGTTAGCTTTTATGCAAAATAAAGCGAGTTGAGTTTGTAGAAATAAACTTGGTTTTCATTGTAGTGCTTATAGTTAAGTTTAGCGCCATCTGTGGAGTGAATCTTTAATTACTAAAATGTGAGTCGTTTTTTAATGGAAAATAATGACAATGTTTGGTAAAACTTTTTAAATTTGTATACGATCTTTTTAGTATTTATTTTATACTAGCAATCCCATGCAGTTTGACACATTATAATTGAATATTCGCTCCCTTGGGTTGTAGCATTTTGATTATTAAGGACTAATATATAAATTATGATTATTTATATGAAGCTTTTGGAAACGCGTACATCCTTCCGAGTTCAATAACCTCTAATAACTACTAAGTAAAACATAAAGTTCTATTAAAACAGCAGTAACGGAAGTTTAAATGAAAAATATGTCATTTACCTTTACATGAGCATCATTTGAAAAAACGACTCGAGTATTCACAGAGTTCGCATGTTCGAGTCCCTACTCTACCAATGAGTTTTGAACTAAAGTACAGTGATTGGTCACACCACGAGCTTAACGGTGAAGGAAACGAGAGGAAACCTGCATTCGATTAAAAAGCAAATCAAAGGTGTATGTATAGCCGTGCTTGCGTAACCGATGGACTCGCCATCTGTCACTTTGACACCTAAAATATTTATCTGGCGGAAAGTGGCTGTGTGGGTATTACCTATACCATTGTGGGAAGGCGTAAGGATATAAAGCACGACGTACAAAATAAGCATTTAAATGAATTATCCGTTTGGCTTTACAACTGAAGCAACGAAGCAAATAACTCTTGCTAGAACGACTTGCAGTCAGCCATTGTGTGGACTCAAGGACATAAATGTAGGAATGTCTGTGCACAATATGCATACATATTATATACTAGCTGTGCGCGCGACTTCGCCCGCGTGGGATAGTGACATTGCGTAGTATTTTTTTATTTATTTTGGATGTGCGTGTGTGTATAGGGGATGCCTACGTCATAGTAGCTTTATGCATGCAAAGTCTCAGCCCGATCGGTTTAAAATTTACAAAGTTTCATACAAACTTTCATCCCCTATTTTATCCCCTTGGGGGTAGAATTAATCAAAGTCCTTTCTTAGCGGGTGCCTACGTCATAACATCTACCTGCATGCCAAATTTCAGCCCGATCCAGTGATTTGGGCTGTGCGTTGATAAATCACTATGTCAGTCAGTCACCTTTGAGTTTTATATATATATATATATATATACTGTAGATAGATACTGTACTGTGTCTGTGTGTGAATAAGTATTGAATACAATTTAATATCTCTAGGAACACGCTAGGGAGTGTTGAATGCGCTTGCGTCGAGCCAAGATCGTATAACTAATGGAGTGAATAGAACGCAACACTAACTCGACTCGACAAATAAATATATGTATATGTATACTAGTCGAGCGACAAAGTTTCGACCGAAATTACATTAATATTTACAAAAAACTGTATTAACTAAATATGTACAGTTACAGAATAAATATTTGCCCTAAATCGGTATCCCGAGGCAACGTACCAAGAAGACTAGCAGCATTTTTTCGCTGATTTCGTATTGGCATTTTTTCTAAAAGTAACTTCAAACCACGAGCTTTACGGTGAAGGAAAACATCGAGAAGAAACCTGCATACGTCTGAGAAGATATTCAAAGGCGTATGTCTACGTATGAATATCTCTGCATCACACAAAGGTTGACTAGTAGAGATGGCTTCGGCATTAAGTTCGCCTTTGCAATATGTTTGCAGGAAGTTTTAATAAATATATAAAATAAATATTTATATATGGTCGTCTCGCCATCTATCACTTTGGCACCTAATATATATCTCAGGTGGAAAGTGGGTGCTGTGACATCTCTGCCTACCAAATCGGTAGCCGAGATAGTTAAGCTATTGACATGATATCTATACTAATATTATAAAGAGGAAAGATTTGTATGTATGTATGTTTGTAAGGAATTGGCTCTAAAAGTACTGGACCGATTTTATAAATTCTTTCACCATTTTTAAATGGTGAAAGAATTTATAAAATCGGTCTATCGGGATGCTACATTATCACTGATTAATATAGGCTATGTTAATTGCAGGAAAAACAATATTTTTGTGCCAAAATGTTTAAAAATTAAATGTCCACCCGTGCGAAGCCGGGGCGGGCCGCTAGTCAGAATATATAATAAATGATGACCATGCATGGCAATGAATTGCCCCATTTGAAATAATAGTTTGTAAGTAAAATATGGATCAAATAGATCGGACTCTGAAGGACGGGAACGTTAAGAGTACTCGAAACCGACGAGCATGTATGAAGAGACTGATGAATGTGGACGAAGCGAAAGAGGTATGTAAGTCTAGAGAGAACTGGCGCTCTATACTCTCTGCCTACCCCGTTAGGGACTTGGCGTGATGATATGTATGTATGTAAGTAAAATATGTTTTGATTTGGAAGATTATTGAAGTACGTAAAAAAGTTTAAATTGTTAAAATATTGTCTGGTTATTTTTAAGACAGTGGATATGGTCTGCTCAGATGACTCGCGTTTCAATTTTATCCGCTCATAAAAAACGCATTAGTTAACATTACAAATGCGAATACTTATCGCTCTTGCACAATATCAAAAATATTTTATTCAACGTAAGGGACACTGGGAACGCATACTGAACGTCACATACTCAATGAAAAACTATAGTTACCACCGCAAAAAGCACAAGCAAAAAGACTTGCCAGGAGAAGAAACGGCGAAGCAAACTCCCCGGATTTCTCTTTTAACATTTGTTCCCTTTTACGTAGGGGTAGAAAAGATTAAACTTACATATATAAACTCTGTACAAGAGGAGCAATTCATTGCCATGCATGGCCATCATTAAAATAATCTGATGTTGTATAATAAGCTTTTTGAATTAATTTACTTTTAACGACAGCTTTACAGCACGCAAAAATTACTAAACTAAATTGGATAATATATATCACAGTGATAGATTAGACCTAGATTAACAAATGGGATACACGTTATATTTTTAGACAAATTTAATAACAGAGAAAGTAACTGTATGGCGGATGAAAGCCGGCTAGTTGCGCTATAATTTTTTTTAATTTCAATGATAAAATAAGTAAAAAAAACTGTTAATTAAGTTTAAAGTTAGTATTTCAATAATTTTTCTGAATCCTAATTTCCGACCTGTTACTGTCTTCGTTACAAGTTGTGTTTGCCTGTAACTAGTTGTGCATTAAGCTAATAATTATAAGTGCATTGTAAATTAATTAACATGTTCTAATGTAATAACTGTTGGTTATTGTTATAAAGACCTAAATCAATAAAATAAAAAAATAAAAAATTCCGTTATTTTAACTCATATATATATATGTACGTATATAAATAAATATGTACGTACCTGTGTTGGCAGCGGCAGTGGCGGAAGTAGCAGAATTATGTAACTGCAGCTTTTATATAGCGTGAGCCTTGGCAATGACCGCTATGTGGTGTAGGAGCTGGCGGACAGAGCGCCCGCGTCATGCTCACGTGTTAATCTCAAAACAATATATTAGAAAAGTCAGAAATCTTCTCTCATACAAATTTTCTGCAGCTAATTGAATGTGGTCGGCATTTTATTGCAACAGTCCGGCTAGGTGACCACCGCAGTGTCAGATATCCTGCCAAGCACTAGTTTACGTACACATACTAGGTGGTAGGCCTCTTATTGCGACAGTCCGGCTAGGTAGGCACCACCGCAGTGTCAGATATCCAGCCAAGCACTAGTGTACGTACACATACTAGGTGGTAGGCCTCTTATTGCAACAGTCCGGCTAGGTAGGCACCACCGCAGTGTCAGATATCCTGCCAAGCATTAGTGTACGTAGACATACTAGGTGGTAGGCCTCTTATTGCAACAGTCCGGCTAGGTAGGCACCACCGCAGTGTCAGATATCCTGCCAAGCACTAGTGTACGTAGACATACTAGGTGGTAGGCCTCTTATTGCAACAGTCCGGCTAGGTAGGCACCACCGCAGTGTCAGATATCCTGCCAAGCACTAGTGTACGTACACATACCAGGTGGTAGGCCTCTTATTGCAACAGTCCGGCTAGGTAGGCACCACCGCAGTGTCAGATATCCTGCCAAGCACTAGTGTACGTACACATACTAGGTGGTAGGCCTCTTATTGCTACAGTCCGGCTAGGTAGGCACCACCGCAGTGTCAGATATCCTGCCAAGCACTAGTGTACGTACACATACTAGGTGGTAGGCCTCTTATTGCAACAGTCCGGCTAGGTAGGCACCACCGCAGTGTCAGATATCCTGCCAAGCACTAGTGTACGTACACATACTAGGTGGTAGGCTTCTTATTGCAACAGTCCGGCTAGGATAGCGACACTACAGCAGTTCGACCTTTTATAGACTTAATACTAGAAATCTAGATCTTATTTTTAAGTCTGTAATTTTAAACACATTAAAGAGAAAAGAAGCGGTCTCTGTCTACCCCTTAGGGAAAGAGGCGTGATTATGTGTATGTAAAAGTTAGTCATACCTCTCGTAATTAATCAGTGTTAATGAGAGACTTTTTTTTTATGAAGCAACCGAATTGTCCGTCCAGCTCCTAGTCTACACTCCACAGGTCATACTCCCTCTTGCGACATCTACATATATTGGTCAATTATAGTATTTGTTTGATCTTCTCATAAACTCCCAAAGCAACCGGTCTCTAGCGCATTGGCCGGTTAAGCAACTGACACGCGGCTATCGACCGGATTTATGTTTGGCTAAGACGCGAGTTTGATTAGCTATTACGGTATGTCATTTCTCTCACAGCCGACGCGGCCTGTGGCTGTCAAACTTTAGTAATTGTTCTTGTCAATGAAAGCCGTGGTGGCCTAGTGGTTCGAGTATCACCACGCCGAGTCCCTAACGGGGTAGCCAGAGAGTATAGAGCGCCAGTTCTCTCTAGACTTACATACCTCTTTCGCTTCGTCCACATTCATTAGTCTCTTCACACATGCTCGTCGGTTTCGAGTACTCTTGACGTTCCTTGAAGTTGGAACGTGGTCTTCCTCTGCCTCTTCGTGCACACACACTTTTGCTTTGTACATCAGTTTCGTCAGAAAACGTAGTTCAAGTGTTTTTTTTTATACAACCAGAGTGGCAAACAAGCATATGGCCCACCTGATGGGAAACGGTTACCGCAGCCTATATACGCTCACGATACTAAAGTAACTTGAAAAATAAGTAACACAACACAAGAAATTGTGTTATTTGGCTACGGACTTCTGTAAGGTGGAGGTCCTGCCCCAGTCGGGCAGCTCCGAATTCGAACGGGAAACCCGTTATGCCCTACCTCTCTTAAGTGTTTCTTGAATAGTATTTTAGTTGTTTATAAATAAAAAGCAAAAATTGGTAAAACAGTTTTGAAAAAAGTAAATATATCGTTGACTAGCTCCCATAAGACAAGCTTTGCTTAATTTGGGACAAGGTAAATTTGTGTGCAATTGTCCAAAGGTATTTTAAAAGTTTGAGAAGCAGAGTTGTATGTAAATGATACGCACAACCATGGGTGGCATTTTACACAAAAACTATTGATAGCTACAATGGATGGCAGTCCAGTGAATTTTATTACATTTCTTTGAGATTTAATGATGGGTAATTTAATCGATTGGCTTACTTCGCGTGTAGGAGTGTGTTGAAATGTTGAAAATTTAAGCAGACGATGAGATTACATATTACTTTAATACATACATACATATCATCACGCCGAGTCCCTAACGGGGTAGGCAGAGAGAATAGAGCGCCAGTTCTCTCTAGAATTACATACCTCTTTCGCTTCGTCCACATTCATCAGTCTCTTCATACATGCTCATCGGTTGCGAGTACTCTTGACGTTCCCGTCCATGAGCGTCCGATCGATCCTACTTTAATATATAGTATAATATATCCTCACTTTCCACAAAGGTCCCTGAAGGGGTAGGCAGAGGTGTATAGGTAGTACCCACACATCCACTTTCCGTCAGAGGTATATTTTAGGTGCCAACGTGACAAATGGCGAGTCCAACGCCGTTACGCAAGCACGACTATAAATACGCTATTGAATTGCTTCTCAGCTGTATGCAGGTTTCCTCTCGATGGTTTCCTTCACCGTAAAGCTCGTGGTGTAAATATTCACTGTGCTTAAGTTCAGAAAAACTCATGGGTACAAACGGGATTCAAACTTGCGATCTTTGTGTCGTAGGCAAGGTGTATGTATAGTCATGCTTGAGTAACAACGACAGACTCGTTATCAGTCACGTTGGCACGAATATGGCACTGGCGAAATGTGAACTACCTACTCACCTCTGCCTATCCCTTCGGGGATCCTTGTGGGAAAGCGTGAACTGTGAAGTTAGCCGGAATAAACAGACAGACAGACGTACAGACAGTCAAAAATTTTTAAAAATTATATTTTGCTATATGTACCGTGTATACATCCATAAGCATTTAGTAAAAAGCTATTTCAATGTTACAAACAGACACTCCAATTTTATTATATGTATAGATACAGATGTATGTGCGTCAACAGATCTGTAAAACTTTTCTTTGTGAGATCAAACGATTTAAAAATCTTAAGAGCCCAATTAAAAAACAAGTTTGATCCCAAATCGTACCGCATTGCCAGTATTTAGCGGCGACAGTGTTGCAGTAAATACATTATTTACCAATTTTGCTTTGATTGTAAGTACAGCGGTCAATTGCATATCAAACCTGGGTTCGCGAGAATGTGCTTCACGGAACATCGATATGTCTATTGATGCCTTACGCCCTTGGGAAGTGGCATGGTGATATAGGACTTCACACGTCTCTTTACAAAGGTCCACGAAGGGATGAGATGTGTTATACCCACACACATCCGTCTGAGTTATACGACAGCCCATGTGACAGATGGCAAGTCCGTCTCACTCATGCAGGACTATACAAACATACCTCCGGACTAAAGTTAATCGGTCAATGATTTATTTTCCAACAAGATAAGCCGTGGTGGCCGAGTGGTTCGAGCAGTTGCCTGCGACGCAAAGGTCGCAAGTTCGAATCCCGACTGTACCAATGAGTTTTTCTGAACTTAAGTACAGTGATTAGTCACACCACGGGCTTTACGGTGAAGGAAAACATCGTGAGGAAACCCGCATACGTCTGAGAAGAAATTCAAAGGCGTATGTATAGTCGTGCTTGAGTAACGGCGATGGACTCGCCATCTGTCACGTTGGCACCTAATATACCTCTGGCGGAAAGTGGGTGTGTGGGTATTACCTATACACCTCTGCCTACCCCTTCTGGGACCCTTGTGGGAAGGCGTGAGGATATTATTATATAAGATAATAAAAGGCAGAGTTCAAGATTATGTAGGAGATATTTAGGAGAGAGTCAATAGGAAAAGTGTTGGAAAACATGACATGGCCACCCCAAAGCCCCGTAAATTCCTCTACCTTTAATACTGTTGTCATTTTGTTATCTTCGGAGCTATATGTATTCGTAGATCGGTGGGATTCCCCGATGCTGCGGAGGTGGATGCGGCTCCATGCCATTTAATTGTATATTCTTATGTGTCTGGAACCTACTAACACTAGAATTTAAGTTAAAATTTGTTACTAACCCAATGGACTCCGGTCTGAAATAAAAATATTCTATTCTATTCTATATGATTTATGGCATCGTCATGAGGATATGTTCACAACACCCTATAACTTGTAGAAGACTGGTCTACGTTCTGTGACCTCTTGAATATTTATCCTTCTCACACGGTACGTAGGCAGTGAACGAATAAGGGCATTGACCCTTTGAGTAGGTATGTGTTTGAACGTCTTTGGGTCCAAATAGGTACCTCAAAATAACATGCTTAAAGATTTGCATTGTAGCTCAAGTTTACTTTAAAAAAGTGAAGAGCTTGACAAATATAGATTTCGATTAGATAATACTTAATAGGAACTACTGTATTGTTTACTTACTGTGTTTTTTTAATATCAAGACTACCCACCTTTCGTTCTTCGAACCTTAATATTTGTGCTAGTTATAAGTAAACCTGTATTTCTAAATATAAGTGAATTGTATTGTATTCTTTTGAGAAATAAATGTCTTAAACCATAATAGCTTCCACATATTAGGGTCCCGAGATAATTTTATTACTAGGTACATAAAATAAATCTATCTATCTATAATCTACACAAATAAATAAAATTGGAGTGTGTGAGTGGAGAGTGGAGAGAGTGGAGTGGAGTAATTGTAATATTAAAATAACAGCTTTTTATTAAATGCATATGGATGTGTACACGGTACATACACCAAAATAACATTTTATTAAAGCCGTGGTGGCCGAGTGGTTCGAGCAGTTGCCTGCGACGCAAAGGTCGCAAGTTCGAATCCCGACTGTACCAATGAGTGTTTTCTGAACTTAAGTACAGTGATTAGTCACACCACGAGCTTTACGGTGAAGGAAAACATCGAGAGGAAACCTGCATACGTCTGAGAAGAAATTCAAAGGCGTATGTATAGTCGTGCTTGAGTAACGGCGATGGACTCGCCATCTGTCACGTTGGCACTTAATATACCTCTGGCGGAAAGTGGGTATTACCTATACACCTCTGCCTACCCCGTCGGGGACCCTTGTGGGAAGGCGTGAGGATATTTATTTTATTTATTATATATTATAGCCGACCCCAATTAGAAATGGGAAAAGGCCTGAAGAAGAAGAAGAAGAATTGTATATTATGTAATTTTTTTTACAATTTTTGTCTCTCTGTCTGTCTGTTATCTCTGAAACGGCTGGACCGATTTTAACGATCACTGGCTGATAGCTGATGCGAAAAGCTTAAGACTACTTTTATTTTGGAAACAGTCAATATTTTTTTTTTGGGAAATTCCACGCAGTCAAAGTCGCGGGCACGATTAGTATAATATATATATAAATCAAGTTTAACGCGGGTTAAACCTAACGGCACGCCAAGTAACATACACACTAGTAGCTGCCCGTCCCGGGTTCGCACGCGTGGACATTTATTTTTTAAACATTATGGCATAAAATTCATTTTTTTCTTGTTAAAAGTTAAACTAGCCTATATTCATCAGTGATAATGTAGCATTCAAATGGTGAAAGAATTTTTTAAATCGGTCTATGACTTTTTGAGCCAATTCCTTACAAACATACTTACATACAAATCTTTCCTCTTTATAATATTAGTATAGATTAAATAACTGTTATGACGAATTCATTAAGATAACGATTATTTAACCTGGAACTAAATAAATACTTGCCGGCATTGATTTATGCGAACACATGAATAATAATTTAAAAATAAAAGCGTATTAAAAATACACCCAATGGTGATACAGCTTCATATAACTGCCATCTAGCGGCACAATTATGAACTAAAATATAACGCAGTATAACATAAAAATGGTTTCTCAACTATTTTTCTACATTTTATATATTCCGCTATCCCAAAAGCGTCCCCGAATGGGTAGTAGGTAGTACCCACACACCCACTTTCCGCCAGAGGTATATTAGGTACCAACGTGACAGATGGCGAGTCCATCGCCGTTACTCAAGCACGAATATACATACGCCTTTGAACTGCTTCTCAGACGTATGCAGGTTTTCCTTCACCGCTCAGCTCGTGGTGTGACTAATCACTGTACTTAAAACTCATTGGTACAGTCGGGCTTCGAACTTGCGACCTTTGCGTCCTTGTAACTCATCGAACTAAATCAGAGTATTATGGAATAAGAACATAAAACTTACGAACTTTGGTCTCAGTAGCGTAGCTACCTAGGGGCAAGACGGGGCAGTGCCCCGGGCCCTCAAGCTCAGGGGACCCGAAGACTTTGACTTACTAACTATATGGGACTAGGGAACATTTGCTCTGATAAGGGACCCTTCACCCCAAAGTTGCTAGGACTTCTAGGTTAAAGGCCTGCTAATTTCTGCAAATAAAACGATTCTCCTTTGAAATTGCAGTTAATTCACTATGTACATTATTGTTATTATGAAGAAAGACGTGTTAAAAGCAATCTAAAGGTGCGAAGTGTACAGAGCCAATGATTCCATTTTCGTGGCCAACTTAAAAACAGCTGTTGGCGCGGGTCATTGTCTCCAAAGCCGTATTAAGTAGTTTAAATAATTATAGTCATTGTAGGGCCAACTGCTTATATGTACTTATTTTCAACTTCTTACTTACTTAGAAGTAGTTAGAAGTACATACATACTTTGCTCAATCCTACTAATATTATATATGCGACAGTTTGTAAGGATTTCTATTCCTTTCACGAAATAAATACTGAACGGAATTGGATGAGTGGCCGTGGTGGCCGAGTGGTTCGAGCAGTTGCCTGCGACGCAAAGGTCGCAAGTTGAGAGAGTTGAGTAACGGCGATGGACTCGCCATCTGTCACGTTGGCACCTAATATACCTCTGGCGGAAAGTGGGTGTGTGGGTATTACCTATACACCTCTGCCTACCCCTTCGGGGACCCTTGTGGGAAGGCGTGAGGATATATTATTATTATATTATTATTATTATTATATAGAATTGGATGAACTTTGGCACACAGATGGATTATAACAGCACATATAAATACGTGGGTGCATGGGTACTACCTATACACCTCTGCTCTTCGTGGACCATTGTGGGAAGGTGTGAGGATATTATAAA
Source organism: Drepana arcuata (assembly GCA_016069955.1). NCBI lineage: Eukaryota > Metazoa > Arthropoda > Insecta > Lepidoptera > Drepanidae > Drepana > Drepana arcuata. Next base: position 69,711 of record JACCPG010000037.1, read on the forward strand.
AAAAAAAATTCACTGAGGTAAAATCGCGAGTAATCGCGCTAAAATAAATTCTAGAAATATAGAACAACTGTAATGCAAGCATAGACATATAAATACCTTCTTTTTGAAACTAGCGCCCTCTGTTGGTGTGGAGTGAAATTATATTAAATTAAGTAAAGTAATAAAAGTAATTTTTCCCGTAGCAGTTTTCGATTTGGCTTACAATTTTCAACCAATGGAGTGTTACATGAAGGAAAAAGCTGTTTGCTGAAAAAATAAAGGTAATAATAACCACTTTTTATCATAGAACAAACAATATCATTTCAATGTCATGCAGCCGCCATCACATTGCCGTGCCCTCAAACAGGGTGTAATTTTATCCTTAAGCATAGTATATTGTAATTTAAATGATGTCTGTGTTTTAGGTTATTTTTACATGCAATAAATATATTTGATTTGAAAAAACAATATTGCTACTGCCATCTAGCGGCTAGTAGCATTACTTCTGTGCCAACGTAATACGCATATAGTTATATACAATATGGTTCATAAACATTCCGATAGATGTCAGTGTAATAGAGATAACGTTAAGTAGGAACTAAATTCGAGAATGCTAATTGTAAATATGCCTATTATTGAATATACCACATAAAGGCTCATAATTATTCATAAAACCGCGGGTAATCAACGTGCAGTTTTGACCCTTGTGCCAGGGTGCAACCAACCAGTGTGCAACCTTCCACTAATGTGTGAGTATAGTCTGTACACACTAATTACCTATGAGTGCACACGCACACTACAATCAATAGACTCGGGTCATACTCTCCGAATCCCACGACCCCCTCGAGTAGAAATTGGTGGGGCGCGTCTTCGTGGATGGTACTATCTGCACCTATAAATTGTAAGTATATTGTGCTAGCACACGCACCGCCTGCAACACAAAGATCGCAAGTTCGAATCCCGACTACACCAAAGAGTTTTTCTGAACTTAAGTAAGTACAGTGACAGTACAGTACAGTAAGAACTAAAGTACAGTGATTAGTGACACCATGAGCTTAATGATGAAGGAAAACATCGACAGCAAATCTGCTTAAGTTTGAGAAGAAATTCAAGGACGAATAGAAATTTGACCTATTAAATTATATAAATATTAATAACTATTAAATATAAAAATAAAAATTGACCTATGCATGAGAGAAACTCACAATTATCACGTTGGACTAAATTATCCTATTCTTATATTCTTGAATATTAATACTCCTGTTTCTTAGCTCTTTACATGCTTGAGATACTAAATTCACCTTAAAAGCTAAGAATCAAAATGTAACAAACATTTCAGTACAATAAAACGACGCCATACAATTTAATACAGAAATGAAAAACATAGGTTTGTTTAGCCTAACATTAGATGCACTGAAGTGGAGACGAAACGAGAACTTAGGGTTCGACTGGAAGAGTCAGTATTTTCTTATTTAAAAATGTGTATCAAATCAAATCAAGAAATTTATTGCTTGTAAAACTATGTAAGTACGGACATTAAGGAACAAGATAATTATTGTGTTGCTACGCCCATCAGGGTATATTGTCAGTTTATAAAAATAGAGCAGTTGCCTGCGACACAAAGATCGCAAGTTCGAATCCCGACTGTACCAACGAGATTTTTCTGCGCTTAAGTAAAGTGTTTTGTCACACCACGAGCTTTACGGTGAAGGAAAACATTGAGAGAAAGCCTGCATACGTCTGAGAAGAAATTCAAAGGCGTATGTATAGTCGTGCTTGAGTAACGGCGATGGACTCGCCATCTGTCA